>JAJEJH010000653.1:0-121875 GCA_026122585.1 Anacardium occidentale | reverse complement strand
GTTAATTTAATAAATACAAGATGCTGAAATTACCGGGCGAAAGTACCACTGCTCAATGCCTCCTCAGTGACCCTCTATCAAGTTAAAATAAGAGTAACTTAAGTAGATGATCAAACAACACTCGTCAATGTAAAAAAAAAAAAAAAAAAAACAAGGATAAAATGACGAACCTTCCTCTTTTGAATTGAAGAATTTTCGATTGATTAAAACTCTAGGGATGTGAGCTATCTTTGAGCAATACTTCCCTTTGCCTCTCCTCCAATGCCTTTTTAGCAATGGACACTGGGAAATATCTAATTCCAGAAGTGAGGGTGGTGGGCTTGGCAAGGATTTGAGCCTTGGGCAAGGGGAAATCCGCAAGGTTTGAAGAGAAGTAAGATTTCCCAGTCATGCAACTGATTTGAGCTCTGGGCAATTAATAATACATGAATATTCCAGGGAGGAGTGGCTTTCAAAACCTAAAATTGATTTGAGCTTTGGGCAATCAAAAATCCCCAACCTTTGAAGAACTAAGATTTCGCAGGCATGCAATTGATTTAAGCACTAGGCATGTGGTGCAAATACACATAACTGGGCACACGGGCGTGTATCGCACTGCATGGGCGTGTAGCTGCCTCAACACTATCCTGTGTCTTACATACACGGGCGTGAAGATTTGGGATTAGACACACGGGCGTGTGCACTCGAGTGCACGGGCGTGTGCTCAACTCAGATTTTGTAGATGCGTCTGGAAACTCAGAAAATCCCACTCAAACACATTCAAATCTCAACCATTCTTCAATTAAACATAAACACAGCATATACACATGCCAATAAACATTCTCATCTCATACATTCATTATAAAGCATGTCAAATCTCATGCATTTCTCATTAAAATCATACCCAAGCATATTAACTTTATACATTTCATTCTCAACTCATGAATCATCATTCCAAGCATCACATTATCATCAAATCATGCTAGAAAACATCCACAACATGCAGCAATCATCTAAGGAGCTTAAAAATCAGAAAAGCTTGTTAGAAACCTAAGTGGAAGAGGTAAAGAAATACTTACCTCTAGCCATGGCATCCGGATCTCTCTCTCTAGCTATTCCTAAATCTCTAACCGGAATAAGGGCTGCTGGTTGGACGGGTTCTTGCCTAGAGTTTGCTAGAAATGAAAGAGAGGAAAAGCTGAAGGAAAAACTAAGAAAAAATGAGGGAAAAGAAATATATATTGCGTCTCTCACCTGACACACGGGCGTGTGCCCCTCAAAAAGCTGAAATCTCTCTCCTCGCGCCATACATGGAATATTCTTTCCAAAATATCCATATATAAGCCATGAAAGGCTCCTAAAAGACTCTTCTACTCTTGAATCCTTTCAGAACCATTTCCTAACTGAAAATCTCTCTTTTACCCTTAGTCGCAAAGCCTAAAATGATAATTCTACCATTGGGCTATTACAGTAAGTAATTCACATAATTTCTAATTACATTACAAAATAAATCAGAAATAAATATAAAAATGGAATTGATCAATAATGATAGCCATTTTCTTATAATTTTAGTGATGAGAATTCAATAAAAATCACCTCAAGTTTCTAGCATAAAAACAAGCCCTAAACTCATGCAATTCATACATATTTCATGCCACATTCATCCCAAATTCCATCAACTTCAATTCCAGCCAAAAACAAGTTTAAATATCTAACAACCAACCTCTCAAGATCATCAAACAACAACTAAAGAAAGGTAGCAAAATGAAGCTAAAATGTTGCAAGAAAACAAGCCTCAAACATAAAGGATTCCTCCACCAATTTGAGGGTGAACCAAGGATAAAGGAAATTCCATCACCAAGGTTCTTCCACCACCAAATTCTTTCTTGCAATGGAAATTTGGATAAAGGAAAATATGAGTTCACATGAGCCACCAAAGCATCATGGAATTCAAAGAAAAAAGCACAAAGTTTTTCTAAGTTTTCATTTAATCAAAAGCCCCTTTACAATGAGTTTGGGTTTGCCTTTTATAGGTAATATACAACCTTGGTTAAACTAACCCTAGTTAACTTAAATACAATTTAAATAAAATAAAATAAAACAAAAAAATGCAAATTACAAAAGTTTCCTAAATCTAATTACAATGCATAATTTAAATACAAAAATATTTTAAAATATCATAATTTGCATGCTTGTATTTTCTTGTAATTTTCCCTTGATTGAATTAACCTTGATTCGAATTTTTTTTATAAGAGTATTCGATCTGAATTAATTGTTTGAATTTGATTCATAGAGTCGTTGGCACTCAAATCCATATTGAAGGTCATTCGAAGCTCAAAATATCAAGGATGTTACTTTGGAGAAGTTTTGGAAGTGAAAACATGTAAAATAGTTAGAAAATGCAAAAGGATCCAAAAAGTGGCAGAATCCAGGTGTCGCAACACTATGTCATGGCATGCAGTGCATAGCACACAAGTGCGCACGCGGGTGCGTGCGTAGGCAAGTGTGCGTGCAGAGTAGCCAAGCGTTGGGCGTGCAGGAGCTGGGCATGTGGGCATTGGGGCGCTGGATGTAGGACCCGCTGCCACGAGTACCCCTACTGCTGAGTAATACTGTTTCATTTATTTTATTAACTGGGAATTGGGTACCTGCGACGGGAATCCTATGAAAATAAACTACTGCTACTGATTACATAAGCGGAAGCTGAAACTGAAATACAAATGAGCCTAAACTGGCTTTTCATATATATGTAAGGTTTCTATACATCTGTTTACATTTACATTAAGTACAAGACCTCACAGGTCCAAAAACTGAAAGAAGATACATGTACATGCTGAAAAGTGTGTGTGGGTCCTCTCTTGCGAGCCTCAATCCACCCGCTCCTCACCAGATTCAACACAACCTGAAAAGGAAGAAAGAAGGAAAGGGATGAGTGATAAAGATCATCCAGTAAGCATTCTTTACTCCCCTAAACCCAAGCAAGCAACAAGCATACACACATACCTGGCCTCGGCCCTATTCATACATCTAGTCGCTTACTGGTGCTGGATCTGGTTACTGATTATCTGTTTCTCATTATTAACCATATTCTGAAATGAATGTCATGACATGGTATTAAAATCTGAATATGCTGATGATGCATGTATCTGGATAATCTATATGTACCTGAAGGTACCTGCTGTGCTGATCAAGCTGATGAACACAGGGATTCAACATCCTGGCCAAGTGGGCTGAACATTCTAGCTACAAGCTAAAAAGCTGAATGAAAAGTGCTGGACAATCTGACTGATGTCAGAAAGCTGGGTCCCACAGATGCCCCCTCGAGTTCACCCAAAGCTGTAACCCATACATTGGGTTCTAAGTACTGAAACTACTGAATTCGGATCCCTAGATCCTCTTTCAGACTACATGCTATGCTGTGACATGTTTATACAATATTTCTTATCTGAATTATGGCTTTTCTGAGGTTTATTAACCTTTGGATGGATTACCAAATCTTTATAATTCAATTTCTGTAATTTTCTGGAAATAAAGCTGAAGCACGGGCGTGTAAAGGAAAACGCACGGGCGTGGATGCGCACTCATGGCTGTGCTGGGCAAAGGCACACGGGCGTGTGCCCAGACACACGGGACCGTGTGCAAACCATGCTGCTGGGCGTGCAAGGCTCTGGAATCTCGACGCATTTCATACAAACAAGGGACACACGACCGTGTCCCTCAGGACACACGGTCGTGTCCTCTGCTCCCAGGTCGTATGCACTTCGTGCACACGACCGTGTCCTTACAGAAACAAGGACACATGGGCGTGCTCTTGCGGGCACACGACCGTGCGTCCAGTCCTGCACAGACATGGCTCACCTGGAACGAGCAGGAAACTATCCAATTCGTATCCAAATTCAAATTAACTGAAATCAAGCATCCAAGGCATTTCAATATACACATATTCATCATCAATTTCATCATGGATCCACTACTGCTGATTCCACCATGAAAATCTCATCTTCTCTGTAACATCCCAGGGTTAGTTTGGTCTTTTCGGCTTCCTAATCTGGGTTCAGTTTGGGATTTCTGAGATTTCTAGGGTTGTGAGAGAGTTTTGGGGTGAAATTGTGGGTTTTGTTGAGTTTGAGGGCTTGTGCATGGATCCGTTTGGATGGATTTGCATGCGAGCGCGGGAAAATGACATTTTTGCAATTTTCCTGCCATGCACGACCGTGCATGAGAGATGCACGCCCGTGCATGTGCACTTTTCCAGCTGTCTTCGCTTTAAGTCGAGTTTATCCGTTTCCAAACTCATTTTTCACCCAAATTTCCTTCGATTTTCAGAGGATTCACGCCCTAGAAGTGGAGAGCAGCTTCCTTGATCTTCCAATCAAGTTTGATTCCTGAGCTTCTTGAGAGAGAAAGCATGTCAAGAGGTAGGCACTTCTTTCCTCTTTCCCTTGCGATTTTGGTTGGTTTGGTTGCTTGTTTGAGGCATGAAAGTCGTTCCCAGCATGCTTGTGACATTCTCTTTGTGTGTTGATGATAATTTGAGACGATTGGGATGATGATTTATGTATGTGTTTATGCTCATGTGCGAGAAAGTATGCTTTTATATGTTTGTGTTGAGTTGGATGTTTGGCTGGAGGCTTGGAGTGGCTGGAAGAGTATTCATGGGTATTTGAAGTGTTTGACATGTGATTTATGCTTGATTTGAGTTTGGGTTGTGTTTGTGGCCGGAATCGTGTTGATTCCGAGTGGTCATGGAGGTGCAGAGCAGGACGCACGCCCGTGCACCCGAGGGGCACGCCCGTGCACGCTGCGTATTCTGCATGGTCACGGCCGTGTTTACGTGCCCGTGCGTGACCTAATTTGAGGGGTCACGACCGTGCATGGTTCATGCACGCCCGTGCACCCAGTGAAATGTGAGGAAATGCTTTGAAATTCCAGAACTTCGCACGATCAGCGCACGACCAGGGTCACGGTCCCGTGCACGTTCATGCACGCCCGTGCGCGCGATCACGCACGCCCGTGCGTCAGGTAGAAAATTGAGAATAAGCTTTAATTTGTGAAATTTGCACAATAAACCCTATCCATGGATAGTAAACAGTAATTTGAGCTCAATTAAGACTTCATGATGCATCATATGCATATGCATAACATGGCATGCCATTCAGAGTTTTCAGAGACGGATCCGAGGATCCGAATTCATGTTTTCAGTTGAAAAACACAGTTTTCAGAGGTGAATACGAGGGGGCACTTGTGAGTTTTAGCACCCGTGTCACCAGGAGTTATATACTCAATACTAGCCCTATGTATTGGCGTGTGCCGGGTTGCTCAGCTAGCAGTTTATGTTTTCCTGGTCCGAGGATCAGATGAGTATAGCGTGAGGCGCTCAGTTCAGATATGTTTCCAGGCCCAGGCCTGATGGCATCACGTGGGCCATACAGTTTGTGGCACGTGTTTGCAGAGGAAACTCACATGGCCAAGGTGCCGAATCCCTGTATTCATCAGTCTGCGCAGCACAGTTTTCAGCATATCAGGTACCCCAGGGTACACAGTTTTCTGCATAGCTTTCAGATAAAGCTTTTGCATGATTTTCAGTTATGGGATCCCAGGATCCAACAGCTTAGTTTTCATGAACAGTTTTCAGAAAACTATTTTCAGCATGCAGGCCCAGGCCTAGCTATGTTTTCAGCTTATTGCATAACATGTCATTGTTATATGACACATCAGCATATTATTCCGAGAATGATAAGACAGTAAACGACAGTAACTGAACAGAATACGATAAGCCACGTAATGACACGTAAGTTTCAGTTCAGATCAGTATCAGATCAGTATCAGTACCAGTTCAGTATCAGTATCAGTATTAGTTCAGCATCAGTTCAGTTTCAGTTCAGTATCAGTTCAGATCAGTGCAGTTATGAGTATCCGTATTAGAGTTTGGAGAGTTGAGTGTCCGGTTCGGATTACTCTTCACTCTCGGTTGTTTACGTATACTCATATACGTATTTTACGACTGGGTATGAGGTAATATCCGGTCAGCGAAGGTGTGTTTGTCAGAATTGTTGCCAGTTGGAGTTTGTTCTGTGTGGGGTGTTGTGGAATCCTTCGAGAAGGGTTGGTTTAGGGTCAGTGGATATGAAGTGCTTACTGGGTGATTTTATCACTCACTCCCTACTTTCCTTTCTTTTTGCAGGTGAGTTGTAGGGAGCTGGGAGGAGGAGATGGCTGCCGTTTGGGATCCAGTTTACTTCAGTTTTGTTGTATGCACATGTATATGTTTTCCGCGAATATTTTAATATATGCAAGTTTTATTTGGGCATGTATATATGTATGTATACAATGTACCACAGGTATTTCCGCTGCGATATTTTAGTTCAGTTAAGCATTTCGGTCGGGTATTATTGACCATATTTTCTTTATTTATTTATTATTATTTTATTAAACAGTGAACAGTAATACCCTTCTGAGGTGTCTTACATTCTCTCACTAACACACTCACAATCAAGCAAGCATGCATTTTGGGTGGAAAATCATCAAACAAAGCATCATATCATCATCATGGCATCATACAAACATACATAACATGTCATAATATACTGGAAACACCGGTAAACGTTTTCAAGTATCAATAAACAAGCTGGGAACTCAAAGAGAGAGTAAGAAACACTTACCTTCTGCCATTGGAAGCTGGAAACACAAACTCAAGCTAATCTCTCTACTCTCTTACTGGATTGGGAGCCGTTGGAAGCTGAATCTCGTGCCTAGGACTGGGAACTGCTGAAACAAAGAAGAGATTTGGCTGAAAACGGGTGAGAAAGCATTAATCTCTCGTCTCTCTCCTTTTCTACCCACCTGCACGGGCATGTAGGGAAAGATGCACGGGAGTGCACCAAGGGAAAATGAAAGAAATTCATTTCCTGCGCTTCGCATGATTAAAACCTCCCTAAAAGAATCATACGAAGGCCACACAGCTCTGAAAAACTTTTAACTCACCCCTGAACTCTTCTAGACTCCCAAACTATTCCTGAATTCTATTTCTAACCCCAAAGCTCTACCCTTAAGGGCTTTTCTAACCTGGGATGTTACACTGGGCACACATGGAGGTGTGTGTAGCAACAAGGCAGCGTGCGGGCGCGCTCACGTAAGTCAGGAGTGCAGCGCTACGACACCAAGCAAGGGGAATCTTATGTAGCCCGTTTTCACTTGTTTCTTATCCGAATTGAGTCCCCTTTTTTTCATTGGCTTCGTATGAAGCCATTTGATGAATTCATGCTCCTTGATATGTCATTTTTTATTGTTGTCGAGTTTGAGCATGATTCGAAGGCTTTGGTAGAAATTATGCGAGATCGTCTAAAATTCCTTTTGAATACTTTGATCAAACCCGAAGAAGCTTGTTTTTTTCTATTTTGATGGCTTAGAAAGGCTTGTATTGGCTTGAGAGGTAATCTGGAGGCATCAATGCCTGAATCGGTGATGCCGTTTCTCAAATCACACTTGGATTCGAATTTGGATACATATCATACTCCTCTTGTTGGAGAGGATTTGTCCTCAAATCTGGAACTTCGCATTCACTCAACAAGCCCTTCTCAAGTTCCTCTTTGGACCCATCATCAAACTCTATGGCATGTTCCCCCTTGGAATTATTCTTCTCTTCACTCTCATTTTTGTTCTCACCCAAGACAGTTTTCTTGGTGACAATTTTCTCATTGGTTACCATCAAGACATGCTTAGGTAGAAATTGCTTCTTCAATATTTCCCAAGATTTGATTCTTTCCCTTCCTTCCATATCTCTTTGTTTCTTCAAGGTTTCCCACCATAGAGATAAGGAAGGATGATCCTCAAGCGTCAAGACAACAACTTTGAACTTCTTTTCATCCAGCCACTCCAAGAGCTCACACATCAACTCAAAATCATTCAACCAATGTAAGAGCTCCTTAGACTCCAACTTGTCAACCTTAGACTCATCAATCTTTACTCCCTTTTTCCCACTCTCAATTTGACTTGCACACAAAGGTAGGTCCTTGGGTGGAGTTGGGGTCTTTGGTGATGGTTCAAATGATAAAGGTACAAGGGTGATCTTCTTGTTGTGAGTTTTGAAGGAATAGGTATTTGACATCTCATTGTACATAACTTCCTTTTGAGATTGCCATGAACTTCCAAGTAGCAAATGACATCCATCTATTGGGAATACTTCACAAACAACTTCATCAACATATCTTCCTATAGAAAAGGATATGACAACTCGTTTACGTGCTAGCTCTGTCTTCCCATGTATTCCCCAAAAATAATCAATTGTTTTAAGTCCCAATTTCTCCACAATGGTTGTTGAAGCTCTATTGGCACAAAATTTTTCATCAATAATAACCTCACAAACTTTTCCTTGGATGGTACACCTTGTATGGAATGGTTTTACACTTGCCATGTAGATATTTGGATAAGGGGAAAAAAGAAAACACACTAACAAGATAACATCATAAATCTGTGATCAGTATTTTCGAATGGTGAACAGTGAATTTGAGAATAGAACAGTATTTTCGGTTAGAGTTTGGGCTTGGGCTAAGTGTTTGGGCTAGGTATGGAGTTGGGTTAGGGTGGTAATTGGGCTTGGACAATGGGTTAGGCTTTACTTGAAGTAAAGGCAATATTGTAAATTTGAAAAAAGGTAGTAAGTAAATTGTGATGAGGCTGAAATGGTAATAATGAAATGGGGCAATAAGGTAATTATGCCATGAATATTTGGTGAGGTGTTAATTAAGGATTAGGGCTAGTAGGTTTTAGGTGAGTGTCTTAATGTAAATCATGGTGAGGTGGCAAGAGTTAGTAAAATGGAGGCTTGAATTTAGGGCGGCAACTTGGTAATTGATGGAGGTAAAGGGACGGTAGAGAAAATTTTGGCATTAATGAAGGATGGCTAAAAGGCTAAATTTATGGGATATGTTTAGGAGAATAAAAAAAAAAAAGATTTCATGTTCATCATCTTCTTCTTCTCAACTTCAAATTTTAACCCTAATTATAATTTCCCATCAACTCTCCATTCAAAGTTTATAAACTTCAATCTTCCAACACAAAATCTCACCACAATGCAACTACAAGTTCAACCTAGAGCTCTGATACCAAATGATCAATAATGACAGCCATTTTCTTATAATTTTAGTGATGAGAATTCAATAAAAATCACCTCAAGTTTCCAACATAAAAACAAGCCCTAAACTCATGCAATTCATACATATTCCATGCCACATTCATCCTAAATTCCATCAACTTCAATTCTAGCCAAAAACAAGTTCAAATATCCAACAACCAACCTCTCAAGAACATCAAACAACAACTAAAGAAAGGTAGCAAAATGAAGCTAAAATGTTGCAAGAAAACAAACCTCAAACATAAAGGATTCCTCCACCAATTTGAGGGTGAACCAAGGATAAAGGAAATTCCATCACCAAGGTTCTTCCACCACCAAATTCTTTCTTGCAATGGAAATTTGGATAAAGAAAAATATAAGTTCACATGAGCCACCAAAGCATCATGGAATTCAAAGAAAAAAACACAAAGTTTTTCTAAGTTTTCATTTAATCAAAAGCCCATTTACAATGAGTTTGGGTTTGCCTTTTATAGGCAATATACAACCTTGGTTAAACTAACCCTAGTTAACTTAAATACAATTTAAATAAAATAAAAGAAAACATAAAATTACAAATTACAAATTACAAAAGTTTCCTCAATCTAATTACAATGCATAATTTAAATACAAAAATATTTTAAAATATCATAATTTGCATGCTTGTATTTTCTTGTAATTTTCCCTTGTTGAATTAACCTTGATTCGAATTTTTTCTATTTGAATATTCGATCCGAATTAATTGTTTGAATTTGATTCGATGAGTCGTTGGCACTCGAATTCGTGTTAGAGGTCATTCGAAACTTAAAATATCAAGGATGTTGCTTTGGAGAAGTTCTAGAAGTGAAAACATGCAAAATAGATTGAAAATGCAAAAGAATCCAAAAAGTGGCAGAATCCAGGTGCTGCGGCACCATGCTGCGGCATGCAGTGCATAGCGCGCAAGTGCGCACGCGGGTGCATGTGCAGGTAGGTGTGCGTGCGGAGCAGCTAAGCGTTGGGCGTGCGGGAGCTGGGCATGCGGGCATTGGGGCGTTGGGCGCATGCGGAGGTGTGCGTGAGTGCACGCTTGCGTGCGCAGCAAGGCAGCATGTAGGCACGCGGTCGCACGTAAGTTAGGAGCGCAGCACTGCGACACCAAGCAGGGGGAATCTTGTGTAACCCGTTTTCAATCGTTTCATATCCGAATTGAGTCCTTTTTTTTTTCATTGGCTTCGTATGAAGCCATTTGATGAATTCATACTCCTTGATATGCCATTTTTTATTGTTGTCGAGTTCGAGCACGATTCGAAGGCTTTGGTAGAAATTATGCGAGATCGTTTGAAATTCCTTTCGAATGATTTGATCAAACCCGAAGAAGCTTGTCTTTTTCTGTTTTGATGGCTTGGAAAGGCTTGTATTGGCTTGAGAGGTAATCTGGAGGCATCAATGCCTGAATCAGTGATGACGTTTCTGAAATCACACTTAGATTCGAATTTGGATACATATCAAGAATAATCTGGGATGCAAGCATTTCCCTTGATTAATTTGTCTTGAGTCTGAATTTTCGAAACGAATATTTGAATTCAATCCAAAAAATCGTTGGCGTTCGAATTATCATTGGAAATCATCAGGAATTCAAAATCCTCAAGGAGAATGCATTGGAGGAGTTCTGGAAGCTAAAACATGCAAAAAATTGCTTGAAAAAGACCAAAATTCCAAAAAGTAGCAGAATCCAAGTGCCGTAGCGCCATGCCGCGACATAAGGTGTACAGCGCGCAAGTGCACGCACATGTGCATGTGCGGCCACGCTCGCAGGTAGGTGAGCGCGGGCGTGCAGGGCGTTGGCCGCGCTCACAGGTAAATGAGCAAGAGCACACTTGCGCACGTGCAGCGCTCATCTGAGGGCGAGCGCGGGCATGTGTGCGCAGATGAGCGCTGCGCGTGCGCAAGTGTGCGCTTGCTTGTATCTTTCTTTGTGCATTTCTAGCCCAATTCTCTTCTGATTCGACTCTCGTTTTTTTTCATTGGCTTTGTATGAAGCCACTTGATAAATAGAGATGACTTGGACTGCCAAAAAAAATACTGGTGATGCTCAAAATTTATTCGAATACTTGACTCGAACCTATGCTTGTTTTCTTCACGTGTTTGAATTTCTTCAAATTTGGTAGGTTCGGATTGAGTCAACCATTACGAGAGCATGATTGGACTTCCTTGATTGTCTTGAATTAGATGAGTGTTGTTTGGATATTGATCAACCATAGCATTTAATTGTTAGTTTTTCTAGATTGCTATGAGGTTTCAACATGTCAAGAACATCTTTTTCTTCTCTCTCTGCTCGTGTGCCATCAAATTGAGATCCCCACTTTAATAACAACTCTTTTAAATATTTTTTACTGTTTAATATAAACCCACCTATTTGTCTTGCATCATTCATATTCTCTAAACTTGAAATGTGAAGCACTCCTTTAAGAGAATTTAAGCTCTTCAAATCTTCCAAATTGGAATTTGATTATTTGCCCACTATAAAATTAGATTACATGTGGAGATTGTTTTACTCTTTCATACCAAGCGACATCTCTTTCAACCAATTTTTGCTATTTATATCAAGATGATATAAATTAGTCAAGTGGCTCATGTTAGATGGTAACTTCATGAGACAAGAGCATTGTTTTAATAACAAAGTTTACAAATTGAATAATTGGCTTGTTGACTCTGACAAATTTTTTATCTTAGTATAAGAAAAGTTTAGATACCTAAAATGCACAAAATCTCCAATTGAATTAGGTAAATGAGTGATTTTGTACCTTTCTAAACTTAGAACTCTCAACTTCTTTAACCATGGTAACACATAAAAAAAAGCCATTGCACATGGAAAATGCAACGATTCACGAACCTTGAATATCGAAAAGAATGTTGTTAATTTTCTAAAACTTTATAAGTCCTTCAAAAAGATCTTTTCCACTATATTTATTAGCTATATAAGAAAAGTGATGAGTCCTTTCAAATTTTTTTGGTGATTTAGTAGTATTAGCTCCCTCATCAAGCCTAAAACAAATTTCTCCAGAAACCAATTTAGCCAGATCATGTACAAGCTCATGCATTACGTATTTAGAGTCATCACTAGTTGTTTTTTGAAAAAATGACCCTGAACATAAATCATGAAAATACTGAACTGCCAAAAATAGTTGTTGATTTGATTTTTGAATAAGACCTTTTGCCATCCACAAAGGTTCAAGTTCCTTCTCCTCGAATTCATAATCTTTAGGAAAAATTGCACAATAAGAGAAACATCTTTTCAAATGTGGATGAAGATGATGGTAACTTAACTTTAACACTCGAGGAATACCACCTACATCTAATGATTTCCATATTTTGCTATTTAGTACATTTTGCCACTCCTCAATCTCCATGGAGCATAGAAGGTTACCAAGAGTTTTTGTAGCCAAGGGCAGGCCTCGACACTTTCCAACAATTTTTTTATAAATTGGATTGGTTTTTTCAGTAGCATCAGTACTTTTACCCTCAAATGCATACTTCATAAACAATTGCCAACAATCATCATTAGATAAGAGTTCTAATTCATGAGGTTTAGAGGATCCTATTATTCGTGCTACAATTTGACTCCGTGTAGTCACAATGATTCTACTTTCTAGAGCGTTTTCAATAAATGGACACTTAAAGGTTTCCCGCGAGCTAAATTTCTCATTCCAGACATCATCCAAGACTAGAAGAATTTTTTTTCCATGTATTTTCTTTTCCAAATTTTTTTGTGCGACATCTAAAGTATTTGGATTGCCAGATGAGTTGTTTATCGACTCAAGAAGCGACTTTGAGATTTTGAAAACATCAAAATCCCCAGGGACAGAAACCCACATTTTTTTCTCGAACTTCAAATCCTCCAATATCTTGCGATTGTACACCTCACGAGCAAGCGTTGTTTTGCCAAGTCTTCCCATGCCCACGATTGCTATCACAGAAAAGTTGGCATCACTTGGTTCATGACTTGATACTTTGTCAAGTGTTTGTTTGTTGTTTTCTTCTCTACCATAAACAGCTATTCCTGATGGGAATGCTGGAGAATTAGGAGCTATGGTGGCAGTGGTTCTTACCACAGGAACAAGCTGAGCTGGATACTTTTGAATAACGTAAATTGTGACAGCTCTTACCACATTGCAGCATAATTTAAGTGTGATATGTATTGCCTTGTTTTGATAAATCATAGGTAAGGTTAGGTTTATTTGTATGGTTACAATGTATTGGTTTAGTACCAAAGTATGGGGCTGCATTAATGGAACCTGAAATGTGAATGTGGAAGCTGTTTTTGTAATATATATATGCAATTAAACAAAAAATGAGTTAGTTCTTGCATTCCAGTAAGTGTAATCCTTTGGCCTTCAGTTTCTTTCTTCTCTGAATTTCTTAATACGTTTGCAGGAGGAAAACCTTCCAGCCATCACCAACAATTCCAGTAGGCAGAGTTGAACTTGGTGGTCTTGCCTCTGGTCCTTGATGTGCAGCTGATGCAGCAGCAATTGATGCCCCTCCAGAACTCTCGTGCAATAATCCAAGTTCAGCTGTTTCTCTGTGGAGCTCTTCGAACCAGCTAGCCATATCTTCTATTCTGGATCGCTTGCTGTAATAGAACTTGATAGCACGCGTAGTGAAGTTCTTGAATTAGGAAGGGGTAGAGCTATGCCTTGAAGCTTCATAAGCAAACTCTTCCAGAATGTCCTCCACATCATAAGCCAGGTGTTGAAGATCTTCCAGTCACAATTTTACACCACGGCTGATATGCTGCTTCTCTTCGGCAGAGCTGAGCACAGCATTAATCTTCTCCAACTTCATTTCCCACTTTACCAGCTTTGAACGAACCCCATCGTCAACTACAAAGTTGTAAAACTCAGAGGACACAAGCTTTTCAAACAACACAGGAAGGGCTGCAGAGAGCAATAGTTCAGCGGCCATTGTTATGGCTAGAAGAAAACGAAGGTTGATTGTGAAGGCAGAGCAAGCAAGAAAGCAGATAATATTTTGCGTAAAGAAGAAAGGAATTCGTATAACTATAACAAGAGAATTAAGAACGCTGGAAAATTGAACTATACATGAAAGAAGTGATAGGCATAGAATGCTAAAAGAGTTCAGAATGATAAAAAGGAGCCATGTGTTGCGGTCGGGTTGGTGTTACAATTGATGTTTTAAAGTTCATTGAGTCAGTTAAGGCTGCCCACAGCTTTCAATTTTATCTGTTTGTCAAGCCTTGCGTTGATTTTAATTAAAGTAGATTTGGACTGGCATCATACATACCGTCACACAACTCGTAGCTCTCTACAAGATGCATGCAGGTTGGAACCATCAAAACTTAAAACTTTTCAACCAAATTTTTCCAAATTTTATTAGAGGAAATTATCTATATTTAAATTATCTACTTAAATTAGAATTTTATTCAACTTGGTGGCTAGTTCCTTTAGGCTTGAATTGAATCCTCCTTGCTTTACAAAATTATCTCATGTTGTCGTGAGTTTTATTCTCCTACTTTTCTTTAATTGTGGTTTGATGATCTTGGAAGAGGTTGGTTGTTAGGGATTTGAACTTGTTTTTAACTGGACTTCAAGTACATAGAATTTAGGATGAATATGACATGGATTTGAAGACTTTGATACTTGTTTGGGGCTGGAATTTTAGGGGTGAACTGTGAGATCCTAGAATCAACTTTAGGAGACTTACAAGCCTCTCATTATAAATCAGAGTATATTGCATTATTCATGTAATTAAATTTGCTCTATTTCTGACTTTGAATACAATTCAAGAAGAATTACTTATTGTGAACACCACAGCAACAGAAGGCTTTGTGGTAATGGAATCGGAAGGCGAAAAGCTGGTTAACATTTGAGCCATCAAACTTGCACTCAGCCACACCAACACTCTTTTTATTTTTCTTCCCTGGAAAAATTGTCAGGCATTTTCCAGTACTTCCGGAAACCCAGAAGCGAAACCCGCTGTGGTTCAGCTTCACAGGTGGATTAATGGATTTCCAGTCGGCATCGGCCAAGCTTTCCAGGGAGCTCAATGATCTAAGACTCACCTTTCCAATTTTGTCCACTGTAAGGTAGCTTTGCCCACCAGAGCACTTGTCCATGTAGTTGCTAAACCTGTAGAAGAAATTGAAGACCAAGTCCCGGGTTTTAATTTTACAAATTTTCTTTCAGATAAAATTACTAATTTAAATATGCTCTTTCAAAGAATCATGAGAAAGATTTTCTAACATTCAGGTCCAAATTTAACCAAGTTTTATCTTATTATCTTCAAACGACGTTAGATGTTTACACATACTCGGCATGTTGACTAAATAGTTAGGAATATATATATGCTCTTGGGCCTTCTTACATAATATGGTATTGTCCCACAGCCTAAGAATTTTATTTTTGAACTAAATCATCTAAATTGGCGACCTTTTTAACCTCTTGCTCACCAGGGAATGAGGGCAAGGGTAATACTCTTGAGTTATTAAATAGTTTGAATTTAACTCACAAAGAACCATTTTAAGATTTCCTTCAAAGATAACAACTTTAATAGATAAATACATTATTCCATTAGAAGAGTGATAACAATTAATTAACAAATATATTCATTATAACAAGAGAAATGAAAAAATATTTAAATAAGATTGACTCTATTAAACATAATCCTGTTTGTTCCTTATCTTTACTGTTTTTTGAGTGATTGTTTATCTTGTTGATTCAGCACAATATCTAGTTCGGCCATGACTTATAGTAAGTCTGGATAGGTAAAACTAATTAACTTCAAGTACTTAGATTATGATCAATAATTTCAAAGCAAGAAAAATCCAAACCTATGGTAGCCAGAAGCTGAACCGGAAGTAGACTTCCATCCAAAATAAGAATTATATTCTTCAGACTCACCGCCTTTGACATCCGGAACTGAGTAAACTCCCCTGTCATTTGCTTCCACATAATCCGACTGCAAGGCGCCCGCAATAAGACTGTCATCGAGTCCTGTCATATGGGGATAAGCTTCACTTGCCGGACATGTACTTGAATCACATTTGGAGCACTGGCTGCAAAGCTTGTCACTCCTCAGAGCTTCAGCGCCATTAAAATGGTGATGGCTCATTAACAAGCCAACCAGGCACAGAAACAGGCAGTGCCTTAACATTTTTATTTGTTATTGAATTTGTTTGATAAAGTTTTCCATTCTCTGGTTAAATAGCCTGAGACTGTTGTTCTTGGTTTTATCAAATTCTTTGTTGGTCAATTGAGGGAGTAGAATTCGAGTTGTTGATTCTGAAGGGCTGGCAATTATTTGTGTTATTGTTCTTCCTGGTTATTATCATTTGGTTTTGTGCTTCGATAATTACAATACTTTTCCAGCAGCTAGCTAGTTTTGTTCTTGTTAGCGAATCTACATATGAGGGTGAATCTGGTCCGAGTTAGTTCAAACTGAACCCATGATTCAACTTTAATGAATTGATCTCGAATTAAAATTTCAACTTAGAATTTAGGTTCAAGATCAATTTGTTTATCCATTTAATGACATTATTTATCTCACTAACGACATTGTTTATTTTCAAACAATATATTCACCTTGTTAGTAGCATTTTAGAATCACTATAAACTAGCTTAAACGAATTAGAACTAAACATTGTGGCTTCATTTGAGATTGACCAAACCTCAAGCTTGTATCAAATTAGATCAAATCCACCCTTACATATAACATTAATAAAATTTCTTTAAGATGTTCGTTTGTCTATTTCCACTTATCTATGGCTGATTACATGTGCGTACATTCCATTCCTGTTTACTCTTTCTATGATTGATCATTATCAACTCAAGTCAAACAAAATTTTGGCATGAGGAGACAACCCAAAAAAAAAAAAAAAAAAAACCATTGTATTAGAACCTAAACTTGATTGGTTGGTTGATTCAGTCCGAAAAAAACTTGGTGGTTAGTCTAGTCCAAGTTGAAAGCAAAACTCGTTTTAATCTTTAAACTAGATAAGAGACTCAGACCTGATTTCTTGCATGAGATTAGACCTAAATGCCCAATGATTAAAAACATTTGTCCAATATATATTTAGTATGTATAATTTTAATTAAGTAATGCTGACATTGATATAATCAATCAGTTAAATTGATTATATCGGTTGATCTATGGACAAGTTCTCTAATCAGGTTAAGATTAGGTTTAGAAACTTTACAATAAACTAATGGTAAATTCTTCTATCTCTTAATTTCTGAATATTATAAATGCTCTATAAATATAACATTGGTTATGGCTCACTGCAAATTATGTGAAACAATAGTTAAAAGGACATTGTTTTGTTCATTATTAAATAAAATAATATTATTTTATTAATAAATTATAAATTTAAATTATAAAATCGGATTATAAATCCAAATCATAAAATCGAACCAATCTGAGTTTTAATCATTTTTATTTTAATTAAACTAAAATTATCATAAAATTTGGTTTAACAAATTTGAACCGAACTCAAATCGAATTTGAGTGAAGGGGTGTTTAAGCTTGGTTAAGCTCCAATCCATCCTTAATAACAGTCAAACCAATTTGACCTGATAGTTGATAAGTGAGCCAACACAATTCACCTAATTCAGCCTCCAATCAATATGATTTAATAACTAAAATAGGTTTTAAACTATGACTTAGATCGGATTTGTTACCAATTCTTGATTAGATTCATTAAACCAAACATCTGGTATGGTTTTAAACACTAACTGTGACGCTACGTTAAAAAAAAAGTAATAATAATCCCAACATTGGTGGTGGAGATAACAATGCATGTGGGACATTTTTCTTTTAACAGTGAACATAGTAGACACTGCATAAACAAATCTTTAACCTTTTCTTGTCTTCACATCTGATTTTTCTTTCTTTTTTTTTTTTTTTAAAAAAGAGAAAAGAAAATAAAGGGTCCGTACATAAATGTCCTGAGCTTGATCCTACATCCTGATGGATCTTACCGTCTTATTGGCCCAATGTTACTAACCATCATAAATGTTGTTAGTAGGATAGATTCGATTCAAGCTTAATATGAAAAAGTTTTAATTTGAGATCAATTTAAATTCAAAAAAGATAACTCAAGACTGATTTGAAATTGATGATTTGATACTCAATTTTGATTAAAAAACAATTTAACTTTAAATTTGAAACAAATAACTTCATACTCGTAATTTAATTGATTCCTAATCAGGAAAAATAAGAAGAAAAAACAAAAGGCCAAAGGACTTAATGCCTCCCGGGTAAATATTAATGATTAAAGGAATTTTTTTTCTTTTTGAATAAAATAATTTTAGAAAATAAAAATAATAAAATAAATTTTAAGCAATAATAAAATTAGTAAAAAATTTGAATAATAAAAATTATTAAATTATAAAAAATATTTTAAAAAATTAAAAATAATAATCACAGTCGCCGCCCCAAATGTGGCCGCCTCTCACTTTGGCCATCCTGTGAAGTAGGTGGCCACTTTTAGCCACTAATTCTATTTTGTTGGCCACCACTACTGTTTTAAATTTTTTAAATTTTTACTTTTTATAAATTTTAATATTTTTTAAATTTATTTATTATTATTTTAATACTATTATATTTTATAATTTTTAATATATTAAATTGGTTTTTAAATATTTTTAATATTTTAATAATATTTTATATATTTTTTTTGGATTAAGGGTATTTTGATCATTTCATCAAAAATTTGATAAAATTAAATAAAAAATGTTTCATAGGTGGATATTTGAGTTTTTAAAATTAGACGAGTATGAATTTGTTAGTTAGAGAAATTACAGGGGGATTAAGCCCCCTGGCCAAAACAAAAATAGACATTTAGATGAAAAGTGATTTCATGTCTAGCAAAATGGATGGGGCTACAAGATTAGGTCTCCAACTTAATTTTTCCGCTACCATCACAAATCACCTCAAAAAATCCACAGCTTAAGACCGCACTTTCTGAATTCGGATTATCCTTGATAGAATTCAGATCACCAATACACAACATCTATATATCAACTTTATCTCTACAAACTTAAACAAAATCTAAACACAAGAATGGCATCCCAAGAGTCTCTTTCTTCCTCTCTCTCTCTCTCTCTCAAATGTTGAATATTCAAGCTTTGTAAGTTATGCACTGCAAACCCAATAAATCCCAACTCTCATTTCTACCAACCTGTCTCAGAGAGCAAGAAAGGTTTATCCTCAAAGCATATACTTCTTCAAAGGAATAATCCCAGCGCATATTCTCATTATATCAGGGCATGTATTTACTCATTAAAGACTTAAATCCCTTCTTCTTCTGTTAATTCTTCGCAAGTTCCCAATGATCATATTCTGCATTTTTAAATGTGTTTGTTGATTGTCATCTACTCAATTTTATGTCTTTCACAGTGTCTTTTTGTGAAGATGGTCAAGGAATGTTATATTGGTTAGATGACCATCAACAAACATGTTCATGGGTATTGCATAATTATTTATTTCTCTTGTTAATGTATTTTTAAGAGGCTAATTTTTATTGTTTTATTTAATCTTGCCCTTCTTTTTTTCTTCTTCTTTCTCTTGTTTTCTTTGCCTTTTTGTTCTTGATTAATAGGTGAATCTTGTTTCTTCAAGATCCATTGTATCTTTGTTTCAATATCTTTCAATATTGTGTTTATATTAGATTCCATAAATTGTAAGATTAATATGGTTAAAAGAGCATTAGGAGACAAAAATTTATATTCATTTACTGAAAAGAGTAATTTGATCAAGTGTAAATTCCAACTAAGACAAACTCAAGTAAGGATAAACTCAAACTTAACACAAATCTAGAACAAAGAAGAGAAAGGTAAATAGACTTAACGGAGAAGAAGAAACAAAAATCCTCATGAAACTAGCAGAGTGAGAGTGTTTCAACCAAACCAAGCTTGAACTAAAAATTTTTAAACTCGAACTTGACTTGTTCAAGCTAAACTCTGATCCAAGCTTGAGTAGCTTGGATTGAACCCACCCATGTAATTGATTTATAAAAACAATGAGTTCCATAACTATAACCATATAAAAATATATGATTTTATAAAGCTCACTTCTATATCATTGATCATATGTTTGATTAAGACGTAATAAAAAAAATTTTGGATGCATATGCCTATAAAAATAAGAGGATGCATTTATTCAACAATATTTTAGACTTGGACCTAGTATTGACTCGATCAAAAGATTTATTTGATCGAACCTTAACATGATATAATTAAAATTTTAAAATATATTTTAGCCATATAACATTAACATAATGTTATATTGACATCATCGTGATAGTTGAATCAATTTGACTCAACGGTTGAAATGTGGTTTGATAATATTTATTCAATTCAACCATGATTCAATGATGTAGAATAGTGTGCCTTGAAATTTTGATGAAACTATTACATAGACAATACAATCTAGGAATACGTAAAGGCATCCGCCTAGGGGTGGGTAGAGTCAAACTAAGCCAATCCTGAACAAAGGCTAGCTTGAGCTTGGTTTATGCGATTGGTGAATAGTAACAGTAAAGAAGAAAAATAATTGCTGAAAAAAGAAGAAGATTCTTTGGAAAAGTATGAGAAGAATCGACAACGAAATGAACTCTGGCGTGATGACGCCTTCATTCGAGGATAAACCTAAGTTAGCTTGAATGTCCACCCCTAGATTGGTCTAGAGACCTCGTATATCCATTTAAATGAAGTATGATTAATCATATGAAAGTAAGAATCCTAGCATTTTGTGTTTTGGTGAAAAATTATACTAAAAGCTTACTTTCTTTTGAAAGAAATTTCTAAGAAAAAGGCTGAAAACCCCTAGATTGGTCTACAAATTTGGTTTAATTCTTGGTTGGATCTCTAGTGCATTCATGATTAGTTGCCTTGTTTTGTTCTCATCCTGGAATGGTTGGATCTCTAGTGTATCCATGATTGGTTGGATCCTCTGGAAACCGAGAAAGTTTGGGAAGAAATAGAGAGAGCAGCGCACATCATCTGAAATTGTAGGCTACCTTCACCCAGAGTGAGTTTTCTGATGCTTAACTTTTTTTCGTTTAGCCATCAATCATCTCTGATATAACTGTGGGAGCACCTAATAATTGCATATGCCTAATTTATAGTAATTGAATTGGTTACTTGAGTTCAATTTTTACTTGGACAAATTTGAATTGAAAAGGAGGATATGGGTATGGTTGTTCAGCTAAGATTATGCTGGGGAAATTTGTCTCTCACTTCACTCTCAAACATTGTAATAAAAATAACAAAATTAAGTGCAAAAAGTACAGAAGACACAAGAATTTTTACATGGTTCAGCTAAGGTATATCTTAGCCTACATCCATGGGACCATGTCCAGCTCAAATCAAATCACTAAGCAAGCACTTAATTGTTAGTTACAAAACTGAAATTAAACATAAAACGCAAACACTCACGTTTACTAAATTAAATTTAAAACTCTCTTACTTTCAAGAGCTAATGCTCATATTTGAATAGATTATCTCATTCAGGTTGTTCAAACGCCCTTCGATAACTTTAAGCTAAAACACTTTTAGTGCTAGCCATCGAGTAGTATCCAATACGATTTGAACCTACTAGCAAACCTGAAAGAGAGAGTAGAAAATCAGAGAACAAAAACGCAGAACAAGTTGCACAAAATTACAAATGACCTAAGCACAATAAGCTCACACAAATTCAGTGCCAGAAAGGATGTTCAGAAAAAAACGCAGGTTTCACCCAAATTGCAACGTAACTACTGAAGCTGACAAATCAATTTAGAAATGGCAACAAAACAACACCGTCATGTTGCTGAATGAAATTGCTTTTAGAAAAATGAAATACCTTATTACATAAAAAGATAAATTTTTCATGTGCTTACCTTATCCTTAAATCATTGCATTGTGATCACAGAATCATTAAAACCAACGTGCTATGGTCCTGTATTGTATTATTCATGTAAGAGAAAAATAAAGATTAATTCAATAGATAAGATGCAAAGATTTCAAATAAAAAAGTTGAATCTGCCCTTCTTGAAATTTGAGCACGAGATTTGATGGACTCCATATATGACACAAATGTGCAATTAGATGTGAGAAACTCAAATGATTTGCTATCATCAATTATTAAAAAGTTTAGCGCAAAAATTGTTACCAAGATGCTGAAATTATCTGGCCAAAGTGCTGAAATTACCTGGCCAAAGTGCTGAAATTACATTATGTATCAAAATCATTTCAACACCCCAAAATATATATATTATTGAAGTTAATTTAATAAATATAAGATGCAAAAATTACTTGGCCAAAGTGCCACTGTTGAATATCTCCTTAATGATCATATAGCAAGTTAGAATAAGAGTACCTTAACTCTATCAATGTAAAAAAATTATAGATAAAATGACAAAACTTACTCCTTTGAATTGAAGATCAATTTTCTATCAATTACAACCCGAGGGATGTGAGCTATCTTTGAGCAATACTTCCCTTTACCTCTCCTCCAATGCCTTTTTAGCAATGGACATTGGGAAATCTCTAATTCCAGAAGTGAGGGTGGTGGGCTCGGCAAGGATTTGAGCCTTGGGCAATCGGAAATCTCCAAGGTTTGAACAGAAGTAAGATTTCTCAGGCATCCAACTGATTTGAGCTCTGGGCATTTAACAATATTCAGTTTTTGAAGGGAGGAGTGGCTTCCAAAACCTGGAATTGATTTGATCTTTCGGCATTTCTTAATACTGAAGCTTTCAAGTGATACGAGGCTTCCTAGGTCTGAAACTGAGTTGAGATTTGAATCCCGAATTTCCAAACTCTTAAGAGAGGTGAGTGTGCCCAAGTCTGAAATAGATCTGAACGGTGCCAAGTTACAGATGTACAAATATTCAAGAGAAAGGGGCATTCGCTGGTCCTCCGATAGAATCAAGTCAGGATCTTCAAATCCATGGATCCAAAGATTTCTAAGAGAGGTGAGTTTGTGCAATCCCCATCTAATTAGTTTCTTACTCATTTCGACGTCTCCCATGATATTGAGATTGCTTAGGCTGGTTGGAATACCTTCTGTCAACAATGACCCCGAACTGCCTTGAAGACCAGTAAGATTCTGTCGTCCGGACATTTCAATATTTTGAAGATTAATTATCAATAAGTCTTGAAGACCAGTAAGATTCTGTAGTCCGGACAAATCAATGTTATCAATGCTTTGAAGAGCAAATAACTGAATCTTTTGAAGACACGGACTATTGTGAAATGCCTCTTTCATTAATTTCAGCCTTGGACAACTCCAAATATAGAGGACTTCAAGTTTTGTATATATTGACGACAACGTTGTGAGATTTGGACAGAAACGAACATCAAGTTGTTTGAGTGTGTGAGGCAACAATCCTTGTGGTGATAGACACGTGAGAGATTGGCAATCAAAAATCCACAAGCACTCAAGAAGAGTGGAACTCATACCTTCCAAATGCTGTAATTTC
The DNA here is from genome assembly GCA_026122585.1 of Anacardium occidentale. NCBI lineage: Eukaryota > Viridiplantae > Streptophyta > Magnoliopsida > Sapindales > Anacardiaceae > Anacardium > Anacardium occidentale. The sequence continues at coordinate 98,323 of JAJEJH010000653.1, read as the reverse complement.
TTACAATTTGATATCCTAAGTCTTTTTAGCGACGAAGGCAGAGTGTTTCTGTCGATGAATGATAAAGAATCACAGCCGTAAATTGTCACGCTTTCTATGTTGTTTTGCTTCAGTCTTTTCGGTAAAGATTTTAGAGCCCCACAATATTCAATCTTAAGATCACTCAAATTAGGAAGAAAGATGTGCTTTAGAAATGAGATACCACAATTTCGAATATACAAGCTTTTAAGGGAGGTGAGACTGTGACTCCCTTTTAATGGCTTCTCAACACAACTAAAAATTTGATTCAACCAATCTTCAAACTCTGCATCTGCAATATTTGGAAGAGATTCAGACGTGAGGGACATGAACTGATCAGTAGGCACCACTTCCTTACACTCATCAATTCTTAATGTGGTGAGCTTTGGAAAACTTGAGAATGAAATCATCCACTTTGCACAATTCTCGATGACAAGTTCTTCCAGTGAAGGAAGATGATCAAGCAATTCTACAGAAAGTTCGGGACAATCAAGAATGGAGAGCTTACGAAGTTTTGGAAACCTTGCAGCAGTATCATTTTCCCTTTTGGTGTCCCAATATTGAAATTTTTGTAAATTCTCAAAATGAAGAATCTCCAATGAATTGAAAGGAATTTGCATGTCTACTCTTTCCAATTCTGGCATCCCTTTGATTATTAACTCTTGAAGTGAGCTCAATAGGCTTTGTGAAGGTAAGCTAGTACAATTTTTACAATTTTCTAATCTAAGGGCTGTCAATTTAGAGAGAGATAACGATGTGCTTAACCAAGATGGAAAATCTAAACTGCCATAGCATCTAAGTGTTAGTTTTTCTAGATTGCTATGAGGTTTCAACATGTCAAGAACATCCTTTTCTTCTCTCCCTACTCGTGAGCCATCAAATTGACATCCCCACTCTAATAACAACTCTTTTAAATCTTTTTTACTGTTTAATATAAGCCCACCCATTTGTCTTGCATTAGTCACATTCTCTAAACATGAAATGTGAATGACTCCTTTGAGAAAATTTAAGCTCCTCAAATCTTCCATATTCGAGCTTTTTTCTTTGCCCACTATAAAATTAGATAACATACGGAGATTTTTCAACTCTTTCATACCAAATGGCATCTCTTTCAACAAATTTTTACCACTTATATCAAGATGACATAAATTAGTCAATTGTCTCATTTTAGAAGGTAACTTAATGAGACAAGAACATTCTTTTAATAGCAGAGTTTGCAAGTTAAATAATTGATTTATTGATTCAGGCAAACTTTTTATCTTAGTATAAGAGAAGTTTAGATACTTAAGATGCATCAAATCTCCAATTGAATTAGGTAAATGAGTGATTTGGTACCTTTCTAAACTTAGAACTCTCAACTTCTTTAATTGTGGTAATACATAAAAAAGAACCATTGCACAAAGAAAACATTTCATAGAAGGACTCTTGGTTACTGGAAAAAATGTTCTTAATCTTCTAAAATTTTCTAGGTCCTTAAAAAAATCTTTTCCACTAAATAGATTGGCTATATAAGAAATGTGGCGAGTCCTTTCAAATGTTTTTGGTGATTTAGTAGTATTGATTCCCTCATCCTGATCAAGCCTAAAACAAATTTCTCCAGAAACCGATTTAGCAAGATCATGTACAAGGTCATGCATTACATATTTAGAACTATCACCACTTGATTTTTGAAAAAGTGACCTTGAACATAAATCATGAAAATACCGACCTGCCAAATTTAGCTGTTGATCTGATTGTTGAATAAGACCTTCCGCCATCCACAAAAGTCCAAGTTCCTTCTCCTTGAATTCATAATCTTTAGGGAAAATTGCACAATAAGAGAAACATCTTTTCAAATGTGGAGGAAGATGGTGGTAACTTAACTTTAAAACTGGAAGAATACCACCTAGATCTGGTGAGTTCCATATTTTGCTGTTTAGTAGATTTTCCCACTCCTCAATCTCCATGGAGCATAGAAGGCTACCAAGAGTTTTTGCAGCCAAGGGCAGGCCTCGACACTTTCCAACAATTTTTTCGTAAATTGGATAGGTTTTTTGGGGAGCAGCAGAACTTTTACCCTCAAATGCGTACTTCAGAAACAATTGCCAACAATCATCATCACTTAAGGGCCCTAATTCATAAGGTTCAGAGGATCCCATTATCCGTGCTACATTTTGATTGCGTGTAGTCACAATGATTTTACTTCCCGGAGCACTTTCAATAAACGGAGACTTCAAGGTTTCCCACGAGCTAAAGTTCTCATTCCAAACATCATCCAAGACTAGGAACACTTTTTTTCCATGTATTTCCTTTTCCAATTTTTTTTGCACGATATCTAAAGTATATGGATTGCTAGATGAGTTGTTTATCGACTCGAGAAGCGACTTTGAGATTCTGAAAACATCAAAATCCTCAGAGACAGAAACCCACATTTTTTTCTCGAACTTCAAATCCTCCAATATCTTGTGATTGTACACCTCACGAGCAAGCGTTGTTTTGCCAAGTCCTCCCATGCCCACGATTGCTATCACAGAAAAGTTGGCATCACTTGGTTCGTGACTTGACACTTTGTCAAGTATTTGTTTTTTGGCTTCTTCTCTACCATAAACAGCTATCCCAGAAGGCAGACTTGAACTTGGTGGTCTTGCTTCTGGTCCTTGATGCGCAGCTGATGCAGCAGCACTTGATGCCCCTCCAGAACTCTCGTGCAATAATCCAAGTTTAGCCGTTTCTCTATCGAGCTCTTCAAACCGGCTAGTTATATCTTCTATTCTGGGTCGCATGCTGTAATCGAACTTGATAGCACGCGGAGTGAAATTCTTGAAGCAGGAAGGGGAAGAGCTATGCCTTGAAGCTACATAAGCAAACTCTTCCAGAATGTCCTCCACATCATAAGCCAGGTGTTGAAGATCTTCCAGCCACAATTTCACAGCATGGCTGATGTGCTGCTTCTCTTCGGCAGAGCTGAGCACAGCATTAATCTTCTCCAGCTTCCTTTCCCACTTTACCAGCTTTGAACGAACTCCTTCGCCAAATGCAAAGTTGTAAAACTCAGAGGACGCAAGCTTCTCAAACAACACAGTAAGGGCTGCAGAGAGCAATGGTTCCACGGCCATTGTTGTGACAGGAAGAAAACGAAGAATGATTATGAAAGCAAAGCAAACAAGAAAGCAGATAATTTTGTGTAAAGAAGAAAGGAATTTGTAGTATTATAACAAGAGAATTAATAATGATGGAAAATTGAACTAAAGATACATACAAGAAGTCATAGGCCTAGAGTGCTAAAGGATTTTAGAATGATAAGGTGGGAACCACTCATTAATAAAGGACCCATGTGGTGCGGTTGGGTTGGTGTTATAATTGATGTTTTTAAGTTCATTGAGTCAGTTAAGGCTGCCCACAGCTTTCAATTTTATCTGTATGTCAACTCTTGCGTTGATTTTAATTAAAGTAGATTTGGACTGGCATCATACATACCGTCACACAAGCCGTAGCTCTCTACAAGATGCATGCAGGCTGGAACCATCAAAACTTAAAACTTTTCGACCAATTTTTTCCAAAATTAATTATAAAAAGTTATTAGAGGAAATTATCTATACTTAAATTGGAATTCAGGTCATTTTTTGAATCCACAAAATTCACACAAACTTGACGTAAAAACGCACAAACTCATATGAACCGGATTTTTTGATTGAAAACAAAAAACCAACCAAGACATATCTTACTATCCTAGTTTACGGTCTATGATATAAAAGAAATAACCGAGTGTTGCGAGTTACGTTCGATGGAAGCCGTGGGGAGTCCACAACCACATGGTGAACGGTCAGTTGACATTACAATTGATGTACTTGGATTGATTGGGTCAACTAAGGGTGCCGGCAACTTTCAATTTATTTAAAATTTTAAATAAATTTTAAAATTATTAAAACTAACTTTTAAAAAATATTAAAAATTAAAATAAAAAATATTAGCTACCAAAAACTGAATCAAATTATCGGAAATGACCACTTACTTCACATGACCGCCTAATTTGGGTTTCTCGTTTATGTGAGACTATCAGATATGGCCATTTAGTTTTGGCAAAGAAGATTAGATTTAACCGTCTTTACAATCGCCTCCTGAACTATGTGACTATTTTCAGGTTCTAGTTTAGTTTTCGGTAGCTACTGTTTTTTTTTTTTTTTTTGATTTTTTAATATTTTAAACATTTTTTAAAAAATATTTTAATATTATTTCATATTTTTATTATAGTTTTTTATTTTTATTGTAAGGGTATATTGGTCATTTTAACAAAAAGTTTGACAAATTTGGATTAAAAATGCATCATGAGTGTTTGTGTTTTAAAAAGATTTTGTGATTTAGGAAAAGCTTAGATGGGATTAAATCTTTGGCCTATATAATATTGCTTGGACTTTTGCTTTCTTCACAAATTTGGGACTGCAAGCTATTATACACCTGAGTTTTTCCTTCCACAGCAGCAGCAGAAGATTTTAATTTAAAAAAACGAGGGAATAGCTATTAGATTTTAATTTTAATTCATATAAAAAAGCTATTAGATGTCTTTATCTATTATCCAAAGAGTGGGTGAATTATGCCTAGATCCTTTTTTATATGAATCAACTGTCCTTTGCCGTAAAAATAGCATATATCGTAGTAAGATTTCTGAAATATGAAAATTAATGAAAGCAATAAAAAATATCAAACATAGAAGAACGTCAAATTTATGTGGTTGTACAAATTCATGCCCACATCCACAGCACAGAAGGGAAACTTGAATGAATTTGGCTTGTTGCTAGCAAGTCTTTGCTCTGCCAACTTGCAATAATAATGCAAGTCACTTTAGACTACTCCATTGTTAGATGTCTATATCTATTATTTATTGATCAACCAGTACAAACATCTATTGCGATCAAAATATATCTGCTAAACAAAAGTGGATGAATTATGCCTACATCAATAGTATTTGAATCAAGTGAACCTTCTTTATATATACGTATCAAGTTTGTCTAATTTCCTATTAATTTTGCAATTCAATACTAAGCAACGGTGGAAGGTTAGATGATTCTATTTCATTTTCAATACATGAATTCTTTAGTGTATCATGGGTATATTGCATTAGTCATATGATTAAATATGCTCTATTTCTGACTTTGAATACAATTCAAGAAGAACTACTCGTTGTGAACACTACAGCAACAGAAGGCTTTGTGGTAATGGAACCGGAAGGCAAAAAGCTGGTTAACATTTGAGCCATCAAACTTGCACTCAGCCACACCAACGCTCCGTTTATTTTTTTTCCCTGGAAAAACTGTCAGGCATTTTCCAGTACTTCTGGAAACCCAGAATCGGAACCCGCGGTGGTTCAGCTTCACCGGTGGATTAATGGATTTCCAGTCGGCATCGGCCAAGCTTTCCAGGGAGCTCAATGATCTAAGACTCACCTTTTCATTTTTTTCCACTGTGAGGTAGCTTTGCCCACCCGAGCACTTGTCCATGTAGTTGCTAAACCTGTAAAAGCAAGACCAAAGTCCCAGGTTTTATTTTTACAAATTTTCTTTCAGATAAAATTACTAATTTATATACGCTCTTTTAAAGAATCATGAGAAAGATTTTCTAACATTCAGGTACAAATTTAACCAAGTCTTTCTTAGTGACTCCAAACACGCAGGATATCTACACATACTAAGCATATGGACTAAATAGTTAGTGATATATCTGCTTTTGGGCCTTCTTACATAATATGGTATCGTTCCACAACCTAACAACTTTATTTCTGAACTAAATCATCTAAATTGGCTGCCTCTTTGAATATAGTCACGACATAGACGGAGTCATTGGGTGAGGTCCCCATTCCCCGGTGAGCAAGTGGGACAAGGGTAACACTCTTGAGTTACTAAGTAGTTTGAGTTTAACTTATAAATAACCGTTTTAAGATTTCTTTCAGGTTTAAGAATTTTAATAAGTAAGTATATTTTTCTATTATAAGAGTGATAATAATTAACAAATACATTCATTATAACAAGAGACGTGAGAAAATATTGAAATAATATTGACTTTATTAAACATAATCCTATTTTGAGTGAATTATAATAAATTGTGTGTTCTTCCTTTTTACTGCTTTCTGTATGATTGTTTATCTTATTGATTCAGCACAATGTTTAGTTCGGTCATGACTCATAGTAAGTCTCAAAAGATAAAACTAATTAACTTCAAGCACTTAGATTATGATCAATAATATCAAAGCAAGAAAATCCAAACCTATGGTAGCCAGAAGCTGAACCAGAAGTAGACTTCCATCCAAAATAAGCATTATAATCTTCAGACTCACCGCCTTTGACATCCGGAGCTGAGTAAACTCCCCTGTCACTCACTTCTACATAATCCGACTGCAAGGCGACCGAATGAGACTGTCATCGAATCCTGTCATATGGGGATAAGCTTCACTAGCCGGACATTTACTTGAATCACATTTGGAGCACTGGCTGCAGAGCTGGTCACTCCTCAGTGCTTCAGCGCCATTAAAATGGTGATGGCTCATTAACAAGCCAACCAGGCACAGAAACAGGCAGTGCCTGAACATGTTTATTTGTTATTGAATTTGTTGGATAAAATTTTCCGTTCTCTGGTTAAATAGCCTGAGGCTGTTGTTCTTGGTTTTAACAAATTCTTTGTTGGTTAATTGAGGCAATAGAATTCAAGTTGTTGATTCTGGAGGGTTGGTAATTATTTGTATTATTGTTCTTCCTGGTTATTATCATTTGGTTTTGTGCTTTGATAATTACGATACTTTTCCAGCAGCTAGCTAGTTTTGTTCTTATTAGCCAATCTGCACGTAAGTATAAAGGTGAATCTGATCTGAGTTAATTCAAACTGAATCTATAACTCGACTTCAATGAGTTCATTTTGAATTAGAATTTCAGCTTAGAATTTATGATCAAGATAAACTTGTTTATATTCAATGACATTATTTATCTCATTAACGATATTATTCATTCTTCAGACAATATTATTGTCCTTGCTGGTAGCATTTTGGAATTATTGCAAACTAATTCAAATGAATTCAAACTAAACATTGTGGCTTCATTCGAGATTGACCAAACCTCAAGCTTGTATTGAATTAGATCAAATCCGGCCCTGCATAGAATTTTTTTTTATTTTTTTCTATTTCCACTTACATATGGCTGATTACATGTGCATACATTTCATTCTTGTTTATTCTTCCTATGATTGAGCATTATCCACTTAGGTCAACCAAAATTTTGGCATGAGGAGACAACCAAAAAAAAGCCCCATTGTATTAAAACCTGAATCAGATTGGTTGGTCGATTCGGTCCGACAGAAACTCAGTGGTTAGTCCAGTCCAAATTAAAAGCAAAACTCGTTTAATATTTAAACTAGGTAAGAGACGCTCAAACCTGATTTTTTTGCATGAGATTAGACATAAATATCCAATGATTAAAAACATTTATTATTGAGCACTGCCCAATACTTATTTAATATGGATAATTTTAATTATGTAATCCAAACATTGACATAATCATTCGGTTAAATTGATTAAATCGGTTGATCTATGGACTAATTTTTTTACAGGGTCAAGATTAAATTTAAAAACCTTACGATAAACTAATGGCACATTCTTTTTATCTCTTAATTTTGTTAATATTATATTGGTTATAGCTCAATTTAAATTATATGAAATAATAGTTAAAGCAATGTTATTTTGTTTACTATTAAGTAAAATAATATTGTTTTATTAATAAATTAAAAATTCAAGTTATGAATCTGAATCACAAATACAAATTATGAATTTGAATTAAAATCAAACCAAACTTGAGCCTTAATCATTTTTATTCGAACTAAGCTAAAATTACCTTAAAATTAGGCTCAACAAACTTAAACAGAGCTCAAATTGAATGTGAATCAAAAGATGTTTGGGCTTGGTTAAGCTCGAATCCATCCCTAATAACAGTCAAATTGATTTGACTAGATAGTTGATAAGCAAAGCTAACACAAATCACCTAATTTAATCTCAAATCAATATGATTTAATACCTAAACTAGGTTCCAATCTGTGACTTAGACCAGAGTTATTACCGATTTTCGAGCAGACTTATCAGACCAAACGTCTTGTATCGTTTTAAACACTAACTGTGACGTTACGTTAAAAAACAAAAAAAATCCCAAAATTGGTGGTGGAGAAACAATGTCCGTGGGACACTTTTCTTTTAACAACGAATATGCTAAGCATAACTTAAACAAATCTTTTAGCTTTTTTTGTCTTCACATCTGATTTTTTTTTCTTTTTTCTTTTTCTTTTTACAAAAGAAAAGAAAATCAGGAGTCCGTACACAAATGTCCTGAGCTTGTTCCTGTGTCCTGATGGATCTTACCGTCTTATTGGCCCAATATTACTAACCCAAAATAAATGTCATTAGCCGGGTAGATTGGATTCAAGCATAGTACGAAAAAGTTTTAGCTTGAGATCAATTTAAATTCAAAGAAGATAATTGGAGACTGATTTGAAATTGATGATCTAATACTCAATTTTGATTAAAAAAAAAAATTAATTTTAAATTTGAATTAAATAAATTCAAACTCAAGATTTGATCGATTCTTTACGAGGAAAAATAAGAAGTAAGAATAAAACAAAAATAAACATTTAAATGAAAAGTGTCTTCATGTCTAGCAAAATGGACGGGGCTACAAGATTAGGTCTACCATTCTAATCTTCCCGCTATCATCACAATCTTCTTAAAAAATCCACATCTTAAAACCGCACTGTCTGAATTTGGATTATCTTTGATAGGATTCAGATCACCACTATGCAACATCTATATATCTAGCTTATCTCCACAAACTTAAACAAAATTTATACACAAGAATGGCGTCCCAAGAGTCTCTTTCTTCCTCTCTCTCTCTCTCCCTCTCACTCAAATGTTGAATATTCAAGCTTTGAAATTTATCCGCTGCACACCAAATAAATCCCAACTCTCATTCCTACCAACCAGTCTCAGAGACCAAGAAAGGTTTATCCTCAAAGCATATGCTTCTTCAAAGGAATAATTCCAATGCATATTCTCATTATATCAGGACATATATTTACTCATTAAAGACTTAAATCCCTTTTTCTTTTAATTCTTTGCAACTTCTCAATGATCATATTTTGCAGCTCTGAATGTGTTTGTTGATTGTCATCTACTCAATTTTATGTCTTTCACAGTGCCCTTTTGTGAAGATGGTGAAGGAATGTTTAAATGGTTAGATGACCATCAACAAACATGTTCATGGGTATTGCATAATTATTATTTCTCTTGTTGATGTACTTTTAAGAGGCTAATTTTTATTGTTTTTATATAATCTTGCCCATCTTTTTTTCTTCTTAATCTTATTTTGTTCGCTTTTTTGTTCTTGATTAATAGGTGAATCTTGTTTCTTCAATATCCATTGTATATTTGTTTCAATGTCTTTCAATGTTTGCGTTCAAATTAGATTCCATTGTAAGGTTAATATAGTTAAAAGAGCTCTAGCGAACAAAAATTTATATTCCTTTATTGAAAGGAGTCTTTCAAAGGTATATTTAAATGGTATCAAATCCAAACAAAGGTATTTTTAAGCTAAACACAAATCTATAATAAAGAAGAGAAAGAGATAAAAAGATTCAATCGAAAATAAGAAATAAAATCCTCTACAAACTAGTTTTTCGGTATAATGAGACTAGCATGATGAGACTAGCATGATGAGGGGATTCGAACTAAACCAAATTTAAGCTAAAACTTTTTCAATCAATTCGATTTGCTCAAGCTAAACTGAAAAAGTATGAGTTTCATAACTATAACTATATAAAAATATATGATTTTATAAAATTCACTTCTATATGAGTGATCATATGCTTGATTAAGAAGTGATAAAAAAATTTTCAGATGCATGCCAAGGAATTATGCTAAATTAAATATTATTGAAAGGGACAATTAATCAACTGTTGAATAAGAGAATGCATTTATTCACCAATGTTTTATACTTGAATCGAGGTCAAAAGATTTGTTTAACCACACTTCATTATGATATAATTAAAATTTTAAAACGTGTTTTAGTTATATACATCAACTTAATATTATATTGACGTCATTGTAATAGTCGGATCAATCTGACTCAACAGTTGAAATATGGTTTAATTATATTAATTTAGTTCAACTCTGATTCAATAATGTAGAATAATGTGACTTGAAGTTTTGATTAAACTATTTCTTAAAAATTAAGAATAATCACTTAAGAAAAAGAAAAAGATTTTTTGAAGAAGTATGAGAAGCATCGATGATGTTTGCGAGGTGTTGATCTTGAGTTGAAATTTATTCAATTTGAATATAGTTTGTTCAAGGCCAGACCTAAATCAATTTGAATCTACACTCCTAGATTGGTCTAGATACCTACATATATCCACATATACGTGTATCCATTTAAATAAACTACGATTAATCATATAAAAGTAAGAGTCCTAATATTTTCTCTTTTGGCGAAAATTTTTTTCTAAAAGCTTACTTTCATTTGAAAGAAATTTCTAAGAAGAAACCTGGATTCACAATAACAAATAGGATCAGGAAGCCCGGAGTTTCATATCAATAAAAGACTTACAAAGAGAAGACACAACTAACTTTATGCAGCCATCTTTTTAATTTCATAGTCTTTTAAAAATCGAAAAAGCTTAAGTAGACAAGATTACTAGTTTTTAATTAGTTATCGAATAAGGTTTCAGTCAAATGAAAAGAAGTAAAAATCTTTGGATGAAGAGGCATGTACCTTGTAATAAATGGAATAACAACACAAGTCCAACGTTTTTTATTTTTTTTTTTATTTTGGAAGGGATTAAATTTCTTTTTTTCTATTAAAATGATTAAACTCTCGAATTTCATTATTGAAGAAACCAAACTCTTAGATTCTCCTGTAGTATGAACCAAACTTTTAGTAGTTTCTATTTGTAATATTTATAGGAAAATGTTAGAATTATATAAAAACAATTTTAATATATTTGGAAGAGTACAGTTAATTGCCAATGGGCAGTTTGACAGTTAATTTATATTTGTTTTCTGCATTTGATTGAAACGCAAGAAAAAAAAGGCAACAAGCTTATGCGCAAAACTTTGGTCCTCAATTTTCACTGAAATTAAACCTTCATCCATTAAAGTTTTTAGTGTAAAACTTGGAAACACTGGATCTTCTAGAAATCGAGTTCAACATTGAAGAGGATAATTTGTTGAAAGAAGAAGGGCAGTAGTTAGCTTCCAGAATCCAGACAGTATCTGTGGCAGGAGGCATGTTATTCCATATTAAAATTCTTGAATTGGTATTGTTATCACAATTTAGAATAAGTTTACATTTGGTATTAGCGCCTGTAAAACCACTCCCTGTGTTAATTAATTAAAATTTTGATTAAATTTTGGTTTGAGGTTTATGAGACTAAATTGGGACTTTTACGTTTTTTTATATTTTTTTTATTGAAATTGATGTCATATTTATGAAATTCGTTATCAAATTAGTTTGTATTGAAAAACTAGAATTTTTAGAGCACAAATTAAACCCTTAATCACAATTTTGGATTTTGAACACTATGGATACTGACCTTAATGATGGTGATGAGCCGTTTTAGACCTTGGGATTGATTGTTTGACCCATTTTAATGTTTTTTTCCAAACTTAATTGTTGGAATCGTGGCAAACAGTTGCTTTTTTTGCCTAAAAGTTTACATAAATAAATAAGTTTATAAAACCCATTTCTATTGACCTAATAAGATTAGCTACTTGAATTGTATAACTGTTTAAATTTTAAGTAGTAACTGTTAAAAGAAATAGATTAAAAAAATTAATTAGATTAAGCAAGTTAACAACGCGGTGAGTTAGCTTGGTGAGTCAACTCCCCTATCATGATGAGTCAACTCAATCAATCGAGTGTAATCAAGACAATCCACCTGATCAACTAGGTCAACCTATTTCATGATTGACTAGTGATAAGTTAGATTGTTCACTGGTCAACATTTTGATAGTTGACCATCAACGTAATGTGAGCGCATGATGGCACATGCAAGTGCATGGCATGCTCTACTTAGTGTGTGGAGGCATATGACCCATTCTAGGTGACGTGTGAGATGCATGCAATCATCTGGCAACATGCTCTTGGCATGTTGGTGCTTATGGATGCCTACTTTTGTGATTTGCATGGATTTATATATTGTATTGTACTTATATACAGTTGATATTTTCACATTATGTTACATTGTTGGTGTATATTTCAATAATCCAAAATAGTCACAACATTTTTATTATAGCAATATATGCATTATATGTATCAAAATGACATCAGAATTCTAATTAAGCATGGTAATATAATATTTTATCCACAAGAAATGTTATATTTCATGATTAATTAGGATAAAATGTAAATTATTTTTATTTCTTAATTAGCCTACAGGAATTGAGAAATGCTAATAATTTATAATTTCATCAATTAATGTTAAGAATCATTATATATAACATCTTTGCCCATAGGGAGATTTTATGATATGTGATTCTTATTTAATTTAGATTGGTTTACATTAGTAAATTAATAATTGTTATTTGATAAATTATGCCGCTTGTTTGATAGTAAGCTTGTTTGTGAATTTAATTGTAGTTGAGCAAACTATTATGCATGTAAATGATAAATTTCCTATGCTAAATGATGATAACTATATCGTATGGAAAGAACAAATATTGCTGCATTTGGGGTGCGTTGACCTCGACTATGCACTTCGTAGGCATGTTTATGAGTTTAATTGCAACTTTCTCTATTATATTAAGGCTATAATACCATGTGCTAGCCACTCCCTCCAATGTTAACAGAAAAAGGACTACTATCTAAGCCTTTAAAGCTTAATGGTCTTCAAAATAGTCACATATTGGCTCATATGGGCCTTTGAATAACTAGTCCTATAGAATTTGTTCAAATCTAGCATCTTAAATCTCTAAGGCAGTCTTCTATCATCTGGTATGTCAATGTCATCAAGTTCAAAGTTAGCTAAAGTAGAAGAGGATGTCACTGATCTCCTCACAGCCTCTTGTGATTGCTTCACTCTCTTGAATGACTTTTCTCTTGATATAGATACTTCTCCAATAGCTTGTCTTAGGCTAGTTTCTTCATCTCTCTTGGCTTTCACATTATCCTATAAATCATAGAAATCTCGCCCCATGTTATCATTCTTTTCATGAACTAGAGCTCTAGCCTCACTAGTCTTTAATACCTTTCTCTTCCTATTTGACTTGGTCATCGTATAGGTTATCTTTTCTACCAAAGTTGCCATTCAAGCATCTACCATGGCCTCAAGCTTTTTAGTCATTTCTTCCATTGTGTTATCTATTCTAGCCTTAATTTCCAATTGCTCTTCAAATCTAGATTGTAGTGATAGACTCTCAATTACTACCTTTGGGCTCATAGGCTCTTCAAGATCAAACATTGGATTATGTGTTATATAAACCTTACAAAGCCTTCATTATTTTATGAATGCTTGGTTACAAAACAAGGGATTAAAATGGATGCATGATAGTAAAATATGGACATTTCGTAGATGTTTTCTCATGATTGGCTACAAGATAGAAGTCGTGTGAATACATGAGGCATACACATGCAATGTCATGTATGTTATGAATGCAGCACTTCATCCTATTATTCCTTTCTTCACCTTCTTATTACTCTATTCATCTCTATATTGCTCCATAAACAATGTGTCAAAAGTCAAATAAAAAGTGTCCTAGGTGGGGTTGATACTACTAGACCATTTGGGGGCCTTATAGTTTAAGTCCTAGACTCTAATAAATTCCTATGTTAAGAGACCTTCTCTTGTGTAACCATTAAGCTATATGTCAAGTCAGGTTTACAAGAATTTCAAAATGACATTTTGAAAAGTCTTCCTTTGTTAGAGAATACTTAAGAAAAAGTCATTGAAATTCAAATTGCGTGGGTCTAAGATATACATCATAATAGATATGTAAGGAACTAAAACTCAAAATATAGAAATTTGACTCGATCATTTACACACAATAGGTTCCTAAGAAAAACTTCTAAGGCCATTACATGGTTAGACTTAATTAAGACATTGACTACCAAAAGCGATGACCATAGGTCCTTCTCTATTCGAGAGTATGTGTCTAAGACTGATGTACAAGATAGATATCCCCTAGGCAAGTGGGCATTCGACATGTCTAACTTGCCATCAAAGGTGATAAAGGACAAAGAGTGCTTAGTGGGTGCATGTGTAGTAAATGCAGAGGGAATTACATTAAACAAGGAATCACTTAACAAATAGACCACAATGAAATCAACTGTTTGCATTTTTTCCAATGGAGGCATCAAACCTATAACAAGTTTTTATCTCTCCAAGTTAGGTAAGACTTGCCACCTTCATATAATCACCTCAAACGTGATCAAGAGAAGCAAGTGAATAAGTTTTTGGTCTATCACGAAGTTTAGTTTGGAGTCACCATCGAAGAATTCTTTAGAAAAACACATAAGTGAAATGGACAACTAGTTGGATTTATTGTAGAGGACCTAACCCATCCTCACCTGCCTAATGGAAAGATTCAAAAAGTTAAGTACAACATAGAAAGGTGTTAGATACTCACGTCACCTAGTCTAAAGGTTGGCCTCCACTAATATGGTTTATTTGGAAAGTGTGTTACCAAGTTTTCAGTTAATTCTCATTAAACATGCGATGTTTATAGATATATTCATTCAAAAAGCAACAAATAAAACACATCCAAAAATCACTTGCATAAATTATTACAACCATGTCTATCTTATACACCCTTAAACAAGTTTAGTTAAAAAAAAAAAAAAAAACCTACAAAACAAGGGCTAGATATCAATTAAATCATAATGAACATAATATGAACATAATGGTGATGAGAAAACATTAGGTGTCCTAAGATGTTAGCAGATCCACTCAGGTCATCTACCCCTTGCTTTCAAGCCGTTTCACGCTCAACTCCATACCATTTGTGCTCAATTCGAAGGGGTTCTATGTATCATCACATAGAAAACAAAGTATACAGTAGCATATAATGCACACTTCTAAACTCACCATACTTCTTCAGCAATCACACTTATTTCAATCAACAACCAAAACCAACCCTACAATCATCAATCACCAACTCCTCACATTCAAACAGATAATATAACATATTGCAGGTTAAGCACATCAGCCAACCATATGGTAGAAAAAATTATAAACATGTTTATCAATTAATTTAATTAGTTCATTATGCAATTTACTTTTGTAGTTAACTCAAGTAAATGCGAATGACCATTTGACAGGGGAAAACAAGATCGAGTAGTGGACAAGTCGAATCAGTGAGCGGCCAGGTGCCAAGACACTTTTTGCCCACCAATTGAAACTTATCCTTGGACCAATGATGCACGATATAATATTTGCAGCATACTAGCCATGTTGTTCTTATCCTGTTAACTATATCCAATGTAAACACGGGCAAACATGACATGATTTGCACATACAGATCAACCTCAACATACATTCAAGTCAATTCATATTCCAAATATTCCAGATCAGATATCATAAAAACAGCTTATAAATCATGTGAAGTCAAAAAAATACTAATAATGTAGAAACAGAACATGTTTGTCCACAAAGCGACCAAGCAACAATACGCGTATCCTAATGTTATGGGCGAACGTCCTAAAGTTGAAGGCAGATGTTCACGATATTAACATCCGCGGACAACATAGGGGTTCGCTCAAAACATCAGATGAACACGGCAAACAAAAACATAATGACAACACAATTAATGCAAATAAATAAATCATCAGTTGAGTCCCCTCAGGACTTATCTGTATTGATGCTCCCTCGTTACCCGATGTTGACGGCTGGAAAAAGACAAACAACTGATTGTTTGATGGCTGTGAAGGTCTCGGTGCTGCACAGTCTTGTAGGTTTCAAGGGTGGCATGTCTTGGTCCGGGATGTGTGTGTATAGGTTTGTGTTTCACGAGTTTGCTAGGCTTCGTATGTGTTTGTGTTTGACAATGGAAGGTGCAGGTTTTTGGGGGTGTGGTAAGAATGGAAGGTGCAGGTTGCTGAATAAATTAAGAAAAGTTTCGAGTTTTGCCTCCGAAACAAATCCCCCCTCTCCAATCCATCAGAGCTCCTTATATAGGGCTATGATAGATTAGGATAAAGCCAAGGATTATCAGTTTTGATAATTCAGAGAATTGTCACTACTAAGTTGATGGTTTCATTCTCAAGTTTTCCAAAGCTCACCATATTAACAATTACTGAGTGTAAGGAAGTGGTCCTTACTAGTAGTTCTCCCTTAACTCTGAGTCCCTTCCAGATAATGCAGAGTGTGAAAATTGATTGAGTCAAAATTTCAGTTGTGTTGAGAAGCCGCTTAAATGGAGTCATAGCGTCACCTCTCTTCAATCTTATCCAAAAGAAATTGTAGCATCTCATTTCTAAACACCATTTTTCTGCCTAATTTGAGTCATCATCATATTGGATGCCAATCCCTTATGCATCCATCATCACGGGTGTTGCCTAACACTCTTCTTAAAGAAGTAATTGTCCCAATCTCACGATGTTATCGTCAAGAAGCTGGTTCATACAGACAAAACTTGAAGCCCTCCATATTCACTATTGTCCAAGGCTCATGTCAAAGGAAGAGGTATTTCGCAATAGCCCGTGCCTTAGAATGATTGATTTATCTAATCTCCAAAATCTTAAATTGTTCGATGCACCTTTTCTTGAATTTTTGGAAATTTATAATTTTGCAACATTCAGATCTATTTCATACTTGGGCACACTCACCTCTCTTAAGACTTTGGAAATTTGGAATTCAAATTTCAACTCAATTCCGGACTTAGGAAGCCTTGTATCACTTAAAAGCTTATGGATTTGGAATTGTCCGAAGATCAAATCAATTCCAGGTTTTGGAAGCCATTCCTCCCTTGAATCTTTGAATGCCTGGAGCTCAAATAAGTTCAATGCCTGGGAAACCTCACTTCAATCCCTAGAGTTATAATTGATGGAAAATTAATCTTCAATTTAAAGGAGGAAGAATTGAGTTGAATTCAAAGCATGGAGTAAGATAATCATCATTGTTTCATCGAAAGTTTGTCATTTTATCTATATTTTTTTACATTGACAAAATATTTTTTGATCCGCTGCTTTACAAGCATCTTGTATTTGTTAAATTAACTTCAATAGTATACCTTGTGAAGTTGAAATGATTTTGATACAAAATGTAATTATTAATATATATCCAAATTAAGTGTTTTTCTGCTCAAGTTTTGGTCATGTCTATAGATCAATCCATTTTGTTGTTGGGGGTGGATTCAGAATTCTCCTTGTCCGACTTCACGTAAGCAAATTTGATAACATTTTTCCACTGAACTTTGTAATAATTGATGATAACAAATCATTTCAGTTTCTCATATGTAATTCCACATTTTGTACCTGTTTTATATATGGAGTTCATCAAATGTCATGCTCAAATTTAAGAAACGCGGATTTACAGTTCTAATAGATGCCTTTGTTGACTAAGGCAGATTCAACTTTTTGATTTGAAGTCTTTGCGTCTTATCTATTTTCTTTTATGTGAATAATACAAATACAGGATCATGGGACCTCGGTTTTAAAAGGCTGAAAAACTATGGCAGCAGAGCAGCAAATATAGGCTGTAAGAATTTGGCAAATTTTGAACATTTGTGTGTGGACAACATCTTCCATTAAAGTAGAGCTTTTAGCTTCTTTATTTGTGTTCAAATTTGTTCTTTCTTGTTGAGATTCTATACATGTGTTCACCTTCATTCGGAATTTAAGCTCACTTCTTGTCTCGCACTGAAATTTGAGCAAGTTTTTGTGCTTAGGTCATTTGTAATTTTGAGCAGCCTGTTTACAAAATGAGAGAACGGTATAAAAAAAGTTTTAGGTCTGCGGTTCGCCTTTAAAATGAGTGCTTCATAAATATGATTCGACATATTGTGTAATAATTCACAATAAAAAAAATAATAATGATTGACGTATAATTATGTTATTAGATGATTTTAAATTAAAAATAAAATAAATAATTAATATATATAATATTATTTAAATCAAAATATATAATTATTGTGAGTCTCTAATTACAATTTTCCAAGATAATTTACTTGTAAACTTAGAATTATAAACATCTTGACCCTATACATAATACAATCATATACACATTTGATTTGAGTTTAATGCTAGATTTTCCAAAGACTTATTTATTAGCCATCAAAACTTTGAGAAGGAAACCATAAAACTAGAAAAACAATTTGACATTAATTTTCCTTGGAAGTTTTTTAATAAAAGGAAATTTTAATAATATGAAATGATCAACAAGTTATATACAATAATTTAAGTACATCAATTACAAAATTAAAATCACTAAATTATTTGCTTTTGTTGTACGTTAAAAGGCGACAAGTCACCTTGCAGCAATATTCTATATCATCGGTGACTAGAAAACATCCTTCACATGTAGATCAATTTGGCTATCACATAGAAATTATGTCACCCAAAAGCAACAAAAGAGTGTGTGTATATATATATATATATATATATATGGTTAACTAATTGATGTGACATTTTTTAGTCTAAATTCATTCTTCCCTTTTATTTTTGGTTAAACTAACCAAGTTTCCAGCTACTGCCAAAGTATTATATCATATAATTAAATTCATCAAATGAAATATCATTTTTTTCAAATTAAAAATATTCAATTTGAGTGCATATTTTACTATGGACACAGTCTTGTCATATCGAATCGTTATTGATATGATCCATTATGTCTTTGTATTGAATCATTTATAAACTCATCAATTATCGAATCTTAATAAATTTTATAGGTTAAACCAAATTGGTTAAATGATAGGTACAATTCAAACTTTATGAGTCTTTAGTGAGTCATGTTTAATGTGTCCTTAGCAGGCGAACACAAGTGCTTTTGCGATCAATCCATTAATTTTTTTGATTTTTTAATTAATTTTTTAAAAAATTATATTTCTAATACAAAAAAAACACGATAAAAAAGTTAAATTATAATTAGAAAGAAAATAACAATATTTATAATGAGTAAAGTGATTTATTAAAATCAATTTAAATTAAGTGAAAGAGTTAAAAATTTAAAATTTATGTTTAGATTTAAGTATTTATTTATAGAAAGTAAAAAAGATTATTTAGATATATATTTTAAATATGGAACTCTTATATTGAACATAGAATATATCATTCTATGTAAAGTATAAAAACCTCACATCTAATAGATACTTCATTCACTATAAATAAAGGCTAAGTATTTGTTAAATCTTAAGTTTTAAACATTCTTATATAGGTGAGATTGTTTCAAACAACTTAATTCAACAATTTTAAATTTTTTTTCTCATCATTGTTTTTATTCAAAGAACAAATTTTTTAAATTTAATATTTAATAAATTTATTTTTTAAATTTTTTATAATATCGTAATATAATAAATAATTTTTCAATTAATGTTAATCTTTCCAATAAGAAAATCTGAAAATTTAACCTCTACAGTAAAAAAAACAAACAAACAAAATTCAGTCTCTTCAATATAATAAATATGATAGTTTGATTTGTCTAATTGTTATCTTGAATCATAAATGAAATGTATGAATGGTCAACTTAGAAATAAATGAAATGTCGGGAGTCAAGGTACTCAAGTTACAGAAAAAGCATCTGGCATATTTGTTAGGAAAAAATAAAAGTTTGAAATTAACTGGTCAAGTGACCCTGACCCTCCTTGGCCCCATCTTCCATCACTAACCATGATTTAAAGACACAAATTTGACACTTCAATAATTTTATTTTTTACTATGATCATTTAAATGGAAGAGACCATAGCTTATATCAAATAATAAAATATAAGCAGTGGACAAAGTGGCATCCCATCCATATAAAAACTAGACACTTTATAACAATAAAGACAAACCATTTTAACGTCTTATGTATGTATATGAGATGCACAAATTATAATTGATGAGATTAAATACTAAGTTCGGAGAAAAAAGGAAATTTCCTCCAAGCCAGTGGAGCTTGCCAAGAATATTCTTCATATATTAATCTCTAATTTTTACGTATTAAAAACTAATCTTTTCATTGTTTTTTATTAGTTTCATGCTTGCCAGGACAGACTGAAGAATTTTTGTTTCAAGTAAATTAAAAAACATGGCACAATATTCTTTCTCTATCCTTGTTATTGTCAATATTTGTAGGCACCAAAATGGGATAAGATTGACAAGTATTTGTAAGAGCCCACACAAACCTTGGATGGAATTCAAAAACAGCTAGAAAGTAGCTGGCAAATTAGACCTATTTCGACCTTTGAACAGAAATTTTAACCTTACAAAACATGATAATTCATTATTAATTATATATACTTAAGAAGTGATGGATTCAAATGAGATTGGTTTAAACTTGTACTCGAGTTTAATGGGCTTTGTATTACCAAACTCGAGCTTAAGTTTAAGGGTTATTCAACTTACAAAATTTGTAAATCTAACAAAATTTGATTTAATAATCAAAATAATATTATTTAGATTAATATATATTAAAATGACTTCGTTTTAGGTAATTTTGAAATAATTATAATACTGAGACAAGCTCAGTTTGAACTTAAACTGAACTATTCTCAAACCAAACCGAATTTAAATTGATTTGAGAAGAGTTTATCCCCTTCGATCTGAGCTAAACTCAGATGCGGATTCATCCCTGCTCTTGAGCATATACAAATATATACAATTACTAATAAACTGCCAATAATAAAATACCACAATTAAACAAAACAAAACATTAACCTTTAACACATGAAAACATTCTGTGGCTCCTAAACCTCACAAGTTGCTTTGCCACCAGAGGAGAGCCGCCGCCACCGCCGCCCACACCCCCATGAATTCCTCCAACATTGCCGTAAAAATCTCCGACAGACTTGTGTCTTCGGTGATGTGAGCTGTCCTCGACCTTCTCATAATCACTTGAATGTTCATTGAAATGCACAGAATTTTGTGTGACATTAAAATCAGGTATGTTGTAATTGCTTTGATCTGGTGCTCCTGAAGAAAGACACTCATATTGACTTCGAATTCTGTTCTTCCTAATGGCCTTGAACACCATTGGAATCAGTCCCTCCATGAAGAAGAAGAAGAAGAAGAAGAAGAAGAGAGAAGGATTGAATTATTGGAGCAAAATGAGAAACGAAGACTATGGTTTAATGGGTTTGGTGGGTGTGTGACAGTGATATATATACTTTTCAATAATTATTTTTTTTTTCTGAATTTCCTGCAAGGGGGACCTTCGAAGTCTTGAACACGTCATGCTGTTTTTTGACTTTGTCATAAAAAAATAGAGGAAAAATTCCGCAATCTTTCAAGAGATTATGATGTGCAAACAACATAAAACGATAGACTAGGATGGAATCTAAATTGAATGAAAATTAACTCCACTTAATTTAGTTTAGTTTAAATTCATTTACATTAAACTTAAATTAAAAAAGTCAATTTGTTTTTTAAATTGAGACAAACTCAAATTAGAGAGAGTTTGGTTTAGGCCAGATAGTAAACCAAATGGATGGCTCGATTCATTTCAATTTTGACTCATACTTTAATTCAATTTTTTTTATATAATTATCAAATCAATATCGTTTTATCATTATTAAATAAAACAACATTGTTTTATTAATAAATTACGAATTTGAGCTACAAATTTGAGTTATAAATTTTAGTCATAAATTCAAATCGAGTTTTGAACTTAAGGATCAAATCGAACTTCAATTATCTTTAAATTTGACTCAATGAACTTAAACCATTTCATTTTTTATTTGAATCAAACTTGAGTAAAGCGATGTTCGATTTGAGCTTTGATTGGTATCCACCCCTAAATAAGAAGGCATGTAAACTTTATCACACTAAAAAAATGCTAATTAGAATCGGATGAATTTCGGTTCTAATCTGATACTAAATGAGATTAGAATTGGATAATGTCAGAGTCTAATATTATCGATGCAAACAGAAATTAAAATTGGATTAGATATAGACTATTTACAATTCTAAATTCTAATTTTTTTAATTAATTTGAGCAAATGGTTCAAGTGAGTTTGTATTTGGTATTTGTTTATGTAGAAGCAAACAATTTGAGTTGAAAACCAATTAGTAAACTATATAATTACTCTAATTATGATAATAACAATAATAATTAGAATTATATTATGTGTGTATTTATTTATACATGTAGATAGAATCAATTGGAATCTACATAGACATCTCAAATGAAAACGAATTCAAATCAAATTGAGTTTAAACAATACTCATCTCAAGCTCTTAGAAGTAAAAGAGACATTGGAGTAGAAGAAAATATTTACCGACAAGACGAGCAACAATACGATGGTATAGGCATAGAATTGACTCAAAAATATTTATAACATTAGATAATAGTTACTTTGATGACCCTCTAATAATATAAATATATTATACAAATTCAATATAAAACTTTTCTTTTTTTAATTTCTAAAAATTTTTTTTTTGAATCGTTCCTATACAAATGGAGTCATCGTAAGTCTAATTCGAACTCGACTCACTCAAACATAAAAACTAACTGAGCTTGAATCCATCGCTAATCTTACTTACCAAAAATTCAGAAAATTCTATAGTATAGAATTATTAACAAATAAAATTTGGAAAAAAAAAAAAGTTTTTTGAAGTAGAATTATAAGCATATAAAATTTTATTAAAAATTATATCAGTCGAAATTTTGAGAATATGTATTATCATTGAGCTGATACTTTAAAAAATAAGAAATGTTGTTTTAATCAATGAATCGACTCTTTTGATCAATTAACATAAAGTTCGTATCCATTGATTAAAGATATTTAAAAAAAAAAAAAAGTGTTCTTTTTTTGATAACTAATTTTTTATTATTTTTTTGAATATTCTGAAAATTAGAACAACTAGTAAGGTGTAGAATCTCAAACACAGGGTCAAAAGACTCAAATTCGATTTTATACTCCCAAGGGTGAACTTGAACACACGTACTAGTGCCTTTTGAACCACCTCAACCATTGGGGGTTGGACTGCACCAATTGGGATTCCTTATCAAAAAAAGATTATTACCTTTCATAAAAGTTTATGAACTTGAACGACTTTTGATTAGGGGTGTTCAAGTTTGGCTCAATCCATATCCAAATTTGATTTCACACTCCCCCAAACAAACTTGAGTTTAACAGCTAATGGCCTTTGATATGCTCATATATTAAGAATGGAGATCATGATAATCAATTGTTAAACTCGTCTCTCTGAGATTTATCAGGTTAATGGTCGAAAAAGCATATGAACATCCATCCAAGAGAATGATAAGCATGAAAATAACATTACACAAATTAATTAAAAAGAAAACAAGGTAAAATGTCACCATATGAAAGGAACAGGATAGAGATATTAAGAAATAATAATGGATAGGATTAAAATTGAACATCAAGTTTCTTGTTCAACATTCTTTGATTGGAATAAATAATACTTGAATGGAAATATTTGGTTTTTGTTTTTCAAGTCCAAGTTGAAAGTGGGCAACAACTGAAAATTCATTGAAGTTTCAGTACCTGGAACTTGAGGAAACTTTACCTAATTGCTTCCATTATTGATGAAGATGAAGACTCAAAATAGTGGAAAAAAAAAATTAATACTGAAATAAAAAACTTTTGACATACTATAACTAACTCTAGATTTTTGTTGTTACAGTGTTATACTCTGAAAATTCAGTGTGTAATTTCTGAATTCAATGGTAAAAGTCTAGCATAGAAAAAATTAAAAGGAATTGACCCAAGACTAAGGTCCTTAAGACTAAGGTCTATTTTATTTCCATGTTAATCTTGTGTTATATTAAAAATTTTGGTACAATAATTCTAAGGTAGTTTGGTGTTGAATTAGATTATCAACTACCTTCTTGTCTACAAATAAAATGGGCGGATCAAGCTTAGTTTGTTCGACTGATGAATAATAATGATAAAAAATTAGAAGAAAAGTCATCAAAAAATAAAAAATTATTACTAGTAAGAGGAACTTCAATAGAATGACATTGTTGAACTATCAATATCAAAACCAAAACGTCTTACTCAATGTTGAGTTTGGAATAACCGTAACTCAAATAAAAAAAATAAATTCGTCTACCAAATAAGTTTTGGTATAATAATATTGAGAAGACATTCATCTCGACCTAAAATAATGATCCAAACACCGGTATCATCTCCCTAACCGAGTACAGCCGTCCCAATGAGATGCACACTGCTCTAATTAATTCTTCATTATGATTAATTTTATTCAGATTATAGCCGGCAGCAGTTGGTAGAATTTTTCACAAAAACTATACTAAAATTCCTCGTAATCAGCTTTTTTTATCATTGGGAAAGGTTTTATCTAAGACATATAAATATATTATTAAAATTTATATTTCAGAAACATTTTGAATATAAGAAAGTATCATACGGGAATTCTCAAAGACGTAATGATATTGATATCCTAACTAGATGAATAGGGTTTATTAAAATTCTTATTTGGATCTAAACTGGTGCAGTTGTGAAATCTTTTTTTCTAGATATCAAATCACTTGAAAATGATAAATAAATATTAATTAAATAGTTTAAACTCGTAAACTATACATTTTACATTGCCAAACCCAAAAGTTGAATCAAGATTTTGAGTATTTTCGTTTTCAATATCAATTTATGCTTTCATTTGCAAGTTGAACTAATCTAATGCGATAGAATTTATCCAACTCAATCCTATATCAATGGGGTTTGAGATCTAACCTTGTTCTGAATCAAATTAATCATTGATTTTAATCGAACTGACCAATTCAGTCCAAGTTTTAAAAAAAAAAAAACCACAGGAATGTTGTATTGTTGTGGTGTACACGTAGAGATCCATAAATGACAAGGCAACTACTCCAATTCAGATAATCTTATTCATCTGAAGTTTGTCAACTAAAAATTGCATACATTTTGTTTATGTAAATTGTTGACATCATTTGCCACGCCTTGTTATTTAGAAGAATTATTATTTTGTATATTTTTGTCATTAAATTATAATATTGGAAGTCAATAGCAGTGTTATCGGACAAATGATTATTTCACATCCAAGCACTGACACACCAATAAATTCTGTCACTTTAAGTATGAAAACATCATGTTTTAACTCATCAAGAATAGGTCAAAAGACTTATTCTCTCACCCAGGGTTGCTTTAAATGAGAAAGTCCCACTTAAACCAATTTTTATAAATTTATTAATAATTTTAGCAAATAATTAAAATACCCTTCATCAAAAAATAAATAATATTAAATTTAATATTAATATAATAATAAAAATAAAAAAAGAGACCACCATTATTAGTGGTGATAGCCATAAAAAATTTAACCAATTGATCCCACTTGATTAGAATAACGACTAGATCTGATCATTTTCGTCATCGAGAATGGCTAAAACTGATCGGTTTCAAGCATTTCAATCATTTTTTACCATCTCTAATGGTGGAGACAGTCAGATCAAAATGACAAAATCTTATCACCAATTTAATCAAGTGGTTAGATTTTCAATTGTTATCATCGTTAGCAACGTTACCGTTTGCAATAGCCCCTTTTTTTTTTTTTAAACTTTTTTTAAAATTTTCATTATTATTTTATATCTAATTATTTTTATAAAATTAATTTTTTTATTTTTTATTTTTAAAATTTTTTTATCAAAAAGACAAAAATATCTTTTGATCAATTAAGTTTAGTGGTTAACTATTAAATTAAACCGTTAGCTTTGATTAACGAATGAATATTTGATTTTTTTTTAAATTAATAGATGAAATTTTGTCATTTAAGAAAACCTTAAGTGAGAATAAGTCATTTGGCCTTAAAAATATTTATATTATTTTTTTTAAATATTATAATAGGGGTGTAATTAATTTTTTTCATCCTTATAGTTTAAAATATTATAATAAGACCCTTGTCAGATTGAATTATAAACAATATTGTGAGCATATAAATGTTATTTTTTTAAAACTTATTAGGAGAAAATAAATATTTTTCCTAATCTTATTTTAAAAATTATTATATATTCATCACATATATTTTGAAAACAATTTCTAGCCCAAATAATATATAATATGATATTTGTATTCTTAACCTTTTGTATAGTTATTATGGTGTAATTATAATTTTTAAAATTATCATGAGACACACTAAAATTTTAAATTTTTAACAAAGTCCCAAACTTCTTTTAATTTCCACACCATTTAAAAGTTTATTAATACCTTTAATACTTTTAAAATTTATAATTTACTCTTAAACGTACAATTATACGTTATTAATATTATTATTTATACTCATATTAGTAAATTTTTTTATTATTTTTAATAAAATTTAATATAAATAAAGATCCAAAAATTATATAATAAAATTTTTAGAGTAAAGTTTATTTAGTATGAGGATTTTTTTTTTTTCCAAACAATTTTTTAACATATTTAACAAACAAATGAAAATGATTTACAAATTCCATTAAACCTTGGATGGGAAACTCCTTTTTAGTGAAGTTCAAAGGATTTTTTTTTTTTTTTTTTTGTATGATGAAAGCTTCATTTGTTTTTTTTTTTTTATGTTTTAGTTCTTTGAGTTTAAATAGAACAATTAAATATGAACAACTCGTTATTCGCTCGTGTTACTAGTCATAATCATTGTGCTAGGCTTTAACATGAAATCAAATGTAGGGGTGTTAATTATTTGGTCCAAACCACAACGTTAATCGAATTCAACATTGTAATTCTCCGAAAATCGTTTTCATATTTTGTTTTAAATAAAGGGTCTTGAACCATAAGTAACATACAAGCTTAAATCGGTGAAGGTTGAAAATGTGAGTAGGCTAGATTATTACTTAAATGGTCACAGAATCATAAATTTGTTGCTGGATTTCAGCATCCGTTCAGACTGAATCCCTCTTCCAAACTAAAAAAATCATCATTAATTTCATTCATTAAAAAAGTCCGTCCAATTTTCTTCAAAATTAGTCAGAAATTTTCCTTACCTAAAAAGATTTTTACCTAAGTTTTTTACAATAAAATTGCATGAACTAACAATAAATAATAATTTTATACTAACAATAGTATATCATAATATGTTGTATGATTTTATATTAAGAGATAAAATAACATTTAATCATACGAAGACATATAATCATTAATACATAAATTAGTACTTGTTATTAGTGCAATTAATCTTACCTATTATCAAATCAAACCTGTGAAGTGAAGAGAGATTTCAACATCATGATTCTTCTTTTGTTTCTCCTTTTCTCCATATTCATACAGGAACAGTAACGTTACCCCATTTCGTACCATTGGACCAGTCCATCAAGCGCCCAACACTCCTCAGGGTTTATCCAATGGCGTATATAATTGGAGTAACCTTACACCCTATGCCCACCAAGTTCTTTTAGCCCAAATCCAATGCTCTTTCATCAAATCATAACCAAGGCTCAAGCAGCAATTTCCAGCTTATCCACATCAAAGAACTTTACCATATTGACTACACAAACAAACTGGCAACTGGCATCTTGACTGCCTTTCTGAATTGACCATTTATCATAATCAAACCAACCAAAAAAATCATCATTCTACTCTCACTCTAATCCCTTTCTCAAATATACAACCAGTCATCAAGATGCTCAAGTGACAATCATAGACCCCTGGGTGGTTAAAGTGTACCATCACTGGAAAAACAAATATTGGGATAGTGGCACAGCAAATGGGAACCACTCGGAAAAGGAAGGACACGTGGTAGGAGAAGACTTGGGAATTATAGAGAATGAAATGGAAAATGGAGGGGGAGAAGAAAGGAAGACTGTTATCCTTAGGAGAGATCTGGCTCTTGAATTCCAGCCTCAGGAGAAAATCCTACACTCTCAAATTTGCCGGGAGATTGAGCTTGTTGAATTGTATCGAGTTGTTTGGTGGAGGTACTTAACAGACATCCTTAAAAACAGCTTACCCTTATCTAAGGCACAAGACATAAACAGTAACCACTCATCTTCTATCACAGAAAAGACCAACCATCTGTGATTCATAAATCTTCAAATGAAATTTCTTACTAGTGAACTTAAGAATAAATTTATCTTTTATCAACAAATTTCCCACAATTTACTATTCAGCCATACTGTACAACACACCATTTAAGAGGATAGACTAAGCAATATAGCTGATTCAATTTCAGTTTTTTGCAGTGCATCCTACTCAAGCCTCTTTTCTATGCTCACATCTTCATCTGCGTCAACATCTTTCAGATGCTAATTTTAAAATAAGAAATCTCGTATAGCAACATTCCCATGTTGATAAAAAGTAGTTGAACATATAACGGAGTGAAAATTCTAAAATCTTATGCAAACTTAAAACTAGCCTGGATTTTGCTAAAAAGAGAGACCATTTTTAACTCAGTGCTTGTTGGAACTAAGAATTGCTAGCCAATATCTCTTCTTATGCAATCAGCAAAAGTTATCAAGGAATTGCAAAGCATGTGCAGCGGAGTTGCTGACATTTTTCCAGAATAGAGTCAAATATAATTCAGAAAGCATTCCATCGTTTATGAACAGAAAGATCTTAAACAAAGAATTCAACTAAACACAAGTGAAAGTACGAGTAATGGGACAACTAAAATACATGAGTGGTATGTAATTGATGATTCTCAATGACCACCAAGAAGAATCACTTTTGATTCATAGGTCAGTCAGACTTAACACTAGTGAATTGAATGAGTGTAAGAAAAGAACACGAGTCATACTTTAAATAACTGGTTCTTATAGCATAGAGTCCAATCTGAATCACCTGAAGTTGTGAGGCCGCCTCCATCAGTGCTAATAGATTCCGCGCAAGAACAAGATGGTTGAGAAGGTAGTCTTTCTTCAATTTTTCCTCTAGTTTTCAGGTCAGTATCTACAAATTCAGCTGATCCAAAACCTTTTTTCAGAATCTCATACTCCCCTGCATCGACATTTAGCTCTGGATTCTGACAGGATTTTAACTGATCATTGTAATAGTCACCGGCGTCTTCCTCTTCATCCGATAAGTATCTGCAACTATCAAATTCATCCATCTCAAAGATCCGACTCACCAGCCCTTCTCTCCACGATATCCTCATCTGTGATTGTGACACATTCCCTAAAGTAGATGTAGACATCCAAGATGACCGCTCATCCAATATTTTCTGGAACTGGGAAAGATCAACAGAATTGGAAGCTGTTGCCAAAGAATCGAACTGAATACTTGAACTGGTTGGATCCCATATTGATTCATAACCCTTGGAAGATAAACTTGTCCTTCCGAGACTTTCAGTAATCGGATCAAGTTCAGAATCAAATTGATGTGGTTTACCGGCTTCCGTTTTTAACTGCGACAAACCAACACATCTATCAGAACTTGAGTCAGACTCTGGAGTTTGAACAACATTTCTGCTTCCCAACACATCCATGGAGAATGGAGAATTTGCTCGATCAAAATCACCACAGAGCTGCATCTCTTCTTCCAAACCTGCACCCTTGCAACTAGGTGTAAAATTGGGAGTAGATAAAACAGCCTCATTGTCATGAAAAGGCCACAAGATTCCCTCACCTGGAGAACAGAAAGAATTACTACTCCTCTTCCTAGTACTAACACTGGCACTGCTTGTATTATTGCTACCATTACACAAATCGGAAAAATTAAACTCATCACAAAACACACTTGAATTAGGAGAATGAATCTGATATCTACACGACCCAATTTTAGAATTTCCCTTATGATCCTCATCCTC
Source organism: Anacardium occidentale (assembly GCA_026122585.1). Classification (NCBI taxonomy): domain Eukaryota; kingdom Viridiplantae; phylum Streptophyta; class Magnoliopsida; order Sapindales; family Anacardiaceae; genus Anacardium; species Anacardium occidentale. Next base: position 68,450 of record JAJEJH010000653.1, on the reverse strand, counting down.
CTCATTGCAAGGAGACAAAAGCCACTGCACCGAAGCCTCAGCAGGTAAAGGCAACATAACATCACTAGAAGAATTATGAATAACTCCAGGAACGTTTTCTTTGTTGCTAGCATCATCTTCATCAAAACCACTAATATCCTTAGCTGCACCAAGGTCTAGCACATTGTTTTCCCCTACAGTAAGAATCCCTTTTGGCCTACATTTCCTTTTGTCAATGACACCAGAGACAACATAACCAGCACTATAACAAGCCGGTGTGGTAGCTGTAGCCACCAGTGACGAGCCACATTGAGTTTGAATCTCTGGAGACACAGAGTCCTGAATAGGAGGAGTTCTATTTTTGTTCCCACTAGGGTTTGACAACTTCTCATCATCATCAAGATCAATTTCTTTCTCATTTACCTTACTCGGAGGAGTGAAATCCACATCACCATCATCACAAACCCTAACCTCAGAACCAGATGACACTTTATTAACAAGAGAGCCACTGGCGTCCAGAACTGAAGAAGCTTTAGATTTTGACCCATTTTCTGAACTGGGTTTTCTCCCTGACTGCCATTGATACAAACAACGCGGGTTTTTTCTAACCTTCTCCCCATTACGTGAAATGGGTTTTCGCAAGACACTGCATTTTAAAGGTTCAGATGGGTTGTGAGCCGATTTGGGGGTGGTTTTTTCGAAAGTATTTATTTTTATCGGCCTATCAATGAAAGGGGTTTTAGCATTTGAATTAGAAGAAGAAGAAGAAGAAGAAGAATTGGAAAGAAAGAACCTGAGACAACCCTTTGGAGCTTCAAAGCTAATGTTATTGCTGCCACTACTGCAGTTGCTGTTGCTTGGAATGACAATGGTGGTGTTGAGATGTTGCAAAGGGTTTCTGGAAGACGGTTTTTTCTTTGCTTTTGGTTCAAGTTTTGAGCTTGTTCTGTAACGGGGTCTTGCTGATTTTGAAGAAGATGATGATGGTGGGTTCATTTTTTGTGTTGGACAGACTACAGAGTGAGATCCAGTAGAGGCTCCTATCAGATTTGATTTGAAATCAATGGAGAGGGAAAGGGTTGATGAGTTTTCCATGTACCCTTCTTGTTAAGAAATAATTTCAGTTTTGCACTTGTAGCTGCTTTTGTCTCCTTGTAGTTTTTCTTTTTGGGCTTTAGTCTTGACCAATTGCCAATGGGCCCATCAAAACTATGTCCAATTTATCTTCATTTAACAATCCAACATGTTTGATTTATTTTAAAATAAAGGGTTGGTGTTAGAAATTTGCACCAACGACACTGAACCATTGTGAGAATTTAGTACAAAAATACGAGGAAACATGACATAAAAAGTAGATAACTAGTTTTTAATACCAAAAGCTTGTGCACACAATAATATTATTCTCTAAGCCATATAAGCAAAAAGTTGTATTTCGAAGTTGTAATGCTAGTTGAGCATTCGAAGTGTTTCCATTATTTTGAATTGATCCTAATAAAGGTTAAATCAAATGTATAAAATATTTATGAGAGTGTAAAAGTTTATAACTTGATAAGGCATGATTGTAATCCTAAAATCAAGAGTAATAGTTTTAAAACAATAAAAAATTGTTACTTATTATTAGTAAATTATAAGTCATAATATATATGGATTTCTATTTCTTATTTATAACTTCTTGTAAAGATTGTGTCTTATTTATATATATATATATATTTTTCAGTTTATCATCAATCGAACCAATCAAATTGTCAAAAATTTAAAACAAACATTTGACAAGGTTTATGTCTAAAACAATTTAATAAAATAATTAGAATATTGAATGAACCCATTAAAAAAAATTTATTCTATTATCACATTTTCATAATAGACATAAAAGGTTGGATTTTTGTCAATAAATAGAGTGATGCAAACAACTTTTGTAAATAAGAATCTTAAATTGTTTTTATTTTCTCGTTTAAGCACATGTTTCCCCATTTTCATCTCTTTTTTAAAGTGGAGAGAACTCACAATTGTATAAAGTTGTATAATAGATCAATATGTTGTCAAAATAAAACCAACTTGAAAAGGAAGTAGTTTGGGCAAATCAACATGGCATTTTTTATTTTTTATTATTATTTTTTTTTATGTTTGTAAACGTGGTTAGGCTATGTGAGAATAAGTGAAATTCCTTTATGATTTAACTCAAAAAAAATGACACCCAAGACTAAAAAGTAACCATTTTGCAATGAGATATTTGATTAGTGGCAAGACATGTACTATAATAGTAGATCAAAATAGATTATTGATACAAAAAAAAAAAAAAAAAAAAAACTTATCACTTAGGGTGAATAAGAAGAATTTCACTTGGCAATGCAACTATTTAATATCTAAGATATTATCTTCCTATTATATCTGTGTTTATAAAGAAAAGTTATTATCTTATGAAATCAAAATTTTGAATTAATGTAGAGGTCAAACTCTAAATGTTCATAGGAGACCATAGAAACACTTAAAATTCTTCTCATGATACTAATATAAACACTTTTAATACTCCGTTTCTAAGAATTACATTAAAATCTTCTTCATGTCTGATTTATTTATATTATTTTCATTTACGTATGTTATATAGTTGATACAAAATAACATAACTAATTCTAATCATCATTATTACCTCTCTTGCACAAAACTCAATATTAAATATTTATTGTCTTTGTATGAAAATTTTCATTCACATTCAAGAATGAATTTGTTTTCTTATATAAAATCTTAGACCATGATTCAAGAATTGGCCAACTATGATTTATCATTTGAGTTAAAAATCTTTCACATCAATCTACAATATAAAAATGAAGTTATCTTCCAGTTAAATCTTGTATTATAGTAGAAAATTTTGGCTAAAAACATGATCTCTCCTCATAGCGAAGTAGGACAATAATCAACAAATCATATTTAAGAGCTGGTTGAATCACAACTAGGAATCTATTCATTTGCAGTATGGAAGTAATATTTCCTTCTCAAGATGGTTATCAAATAATTGACAGAAACATGATATATACAGCCATACTTATTATTAATATCAAAAGTCCTTTCATAGGAAGGTGGAATGGAACCAAAGCCCAAATTAGGTTCCCTTGGATGAAAGGATAATAATTCGTCGTGGTTTAAGTTTGAGAAGTCCGGATTATCATTGACCATCTTGCAACAACTGAAGCATGGCTCAAGTTTTTGCGAGCATTTAGCAAATTATGTCTAATGAACTTTTAAATGTTTTTATAAGTAAGTTCATCCACTTAATTTTTTTAATTATTATTTTTTATATTATGTTTTTTAAGTTACGAAAATATATTGGAAAATTGAATTATAATTACAAAAAGTAATATTAATATTGAATTATAATTGAAAAAAAAGTAACATTATTTATAATAAATAAAATTATCAAAATCAATTTTATTTATATTGAATAATTAAAAACTTGAAATTTAGTTGAAATTTGAACCTTTATTTATTGTAAAAGAAAAAAATTGTTGATATATATCTTTTAGATACACGACTTTTACACTTAATATATTATTTCGTTCACTATAAATCAAAACTTAAGTCTCCAGTTTTCACATTTCCATCCAATTGATTTTAATAACTTAATTTACTTATTATAAATAAATATACTTTTCTTGATATACTGTGGTGAAAAAAAAAGGGGTTTAGGCCAAATTGTGGGCTAACGAAGCCCCTGACGTGTCTACTCTCCCTACAACATTGGATCAACCACGACTTTGTTGGAGCCTTGCCAGTTTCTCAAGGCAAAATGTGTGATATTGTCATTGAGTGAGATCGAAAAAAGACGAATGTTAAAGGGGTTTGGATTGTCAAACCCATGCTACAGGGACCTTGCAGTTGCAGCATGATAATGCATTTTGTCATTACCTATACAAGCCCCAAAGATGAGTAATCAATGTCCTGCTTGACTTCTGGAATCATGACACACACCTCTTGGAAGTAGAAGCTGTCACTTCTAAATGACCTAGCTTCTTCTGTAGTGTTTTTCAACAACTAAAAGATGATAAATGAGAATGATAGAGAAAAAAAAAGTTAATATAAAAATATAATTTATTTGTAGCATTAACGGTGCAAGTGAGATTAATTTTATTATATATTTAATAAAGTAACAAAAGAACGTTTCAATTGTTAACTTACGGCGGATACACGACGGACATACGAGAAGATAAAATTTTGAAGCGGAGTTCAGGTTGGAAATAGTTATTCGGCCATCTAAAAGATCCCATTGTCCTGACAACAAAATGACACATTGACACTTCACAGGTCACAGCACAGCTTTCTCGGTTTCTTTAAGTTTTTTAACTGTCAATCAACCACTCTGCCATCTGAGTTCTGAGTCTGACTCATCAATTACTTACAAAACCTAAATTAAAATATAACCATAGCAATACTTCATCCACTTCCAAAGAAAGAAAGCACAAAGATGGCTGTAGGAAGATCATCATTGACACTGACCCTGGTATCGGTGAGTCAATCTTCACCATCAAGTCTTTGTTTTTCAAGTTCTGGGTACCCATAATTTTCATTGTGGAAGCAATAGTTTTGATTGCATGTTGTTTCCGATGATGCCCTGGCAATCTTTTTGTCCTTGAGGTCACCGGAAGTGGAGGTTTTTGGACTCACTACCATTTATGGCAATGTTTACACGACTCTAGCCACAAGAAACGCCTTACATTTGGTAGCTAAACCGTGCTAGAACTCTTTGTTTTTGTGTATTTCTTTTTATTATTTCTTCTTTATGTTTTCATGTGTTTGTTCAAATGGGTTGATTTGATATGGGTCAGATTTAGATTTTATTTTATTTTTTTGCATGGTGAGGATTTATTCTTTTTTTGTTGTTTTATTTTTGTGGGTTAGTTGGAGGTTGCTGAGAGGACTGATATTCCAGTGGCTGAAGGATCTCTTGTCACTATCACTGTATGTGCTCATATCTTTATTCTTCAGCGTTTTTAGTTTGTTTAATTGATGAATATAAGGTTTTTATGCTGAGCTTTTGTAAAAGCGCTTTTTGTTCTATAGCAACATGTTGAGCTTTCATGTAAATGATGTAGAAGTGCTTCTTCTGATTGGTCTGGTCATATGCTGCTGGTTGAATTCCAGGCATATTTCAGAGTGGAATCTTAGTAAAGCTCAAGAAATTCTTATGTACCATATTGTCTCATGTCTAGTTGTTAGTGTAGGTAGCATAGAATCTCTGTAAGGAATGTGAAAACAGAATGTTGAATGATTTGTCTAGGGGCCTTTTTAACATATTTCAGCTTTTGTTTTGTTCCCCAGAAATGGAATTTTCCTGGTTCGAAAGTTCTGGCTGTAAGTTTTAGGTATCCTCCTGTTTGCTTTTTTTGTAGTTTCGTCAGTTTTCAGAGTCATAAAGGCAAATTTTCTTTGAAATTTAATGGTTAGTCCTCATTTGAGGGATTTCTTTCTGTCCTCGTATCCAAGTATTTTGATGCGATAGACTTTAAGTCTTATTCAACTGTTGGTATGATTATGCATCTACGGCTATGCTTTGTGTGATTAGGTGTTAAGGGTCATCAATTTATTGAAATACTTTTTCTTGTAAAGAAAGGTACAAAACTTCGAATTGCTGATTTTTTCCATGGTGCTGATGGACTTGGCAGCCAAAGTTTCCCTCCTCCAAAAGGTAAGGCAATTGAACAATCAGCAGCTGCTTTTATGGTTGAGCAAGCAAGACTTTACCCTGGGAAAGTCACTGTGGTTGCATTGGGACCACTAACAAATCTTGCACTGGTCAGTCAGATTTTTGTTAATTTGGGTTTGATTTCTTTGTAAGTTTCATCTAAGTTTCTTACAGATATATTATCTGTTGATAAAGGCTGTTGAACTAGATCCTGCATTTGTAGAGAACATTGAGCAGATAAGTATTCCTGGTGGTGCTTTTTCAGTAAATGGCATTGTAAATCCAGCAGCAGAGGCCAATGTGAGTTCGTCACATCTAATTCTTCAGATGTCAAACTGTCTAAGCATTCAAAAAATTAATGTTTATAGTGATTATGTTTCTGTAAAATCTTGTAAACAGTTCATTAGATCATATTTTGCCCTTTTAGATGCGTCTAAAATTTCTATGAAACCTACTTAACTAGGACTTCTCTCATTTGATTGCTTGAGTTGTCTTAATGTTTCCGTGGCAATTTGTGCAACCTTTCTCTCTCTTGTTTTGGTTTTTGCTTGATGTTCTTTCTAATTCCCTGACTGAATGGGCAGGCTTTTGGTGATCCGGAAGCTGCAGATATTGTATTTACTTGTGGAGCAGATGTTGTGGCTGTGGGTATTAATGTAACTCATCAAGTTGTTATGACAGGTACTTGTTCGGTAATCTTGTGTCACTTGCGTTATTGGTCATGTAATTGAACAGTTTCCACCACGTATCTTCTTCATGTATTTATGTGAATATCGTATGCCAAACTGTTAATTTATCTCCTTATTGTTCTAGTTAACAATGTGAATAAATTCCGCAGGCCATGCTTTTGGTAATGTTGTATATCTTACAACTCAGTAGCACCTGACTTGTTCTGATTTTTACCTCACAAGTAATGCTTGCCCTTCTCATTAACATCGAACAACATGATCTCTTGATGCCCTCAGACAGAGACTTTTTATGTTATAGTTTTTCTTATGAGTCCATTAGAGTATGCCAAATCAACACAATTTGAAGAGCCATAGTGCAGCTAGCAGGGGCTGCCTCTTGAGTTGTTGTTTCGAGCCTTTATACTCTTATGAGCAATATATTTAGAATGCTAGACATTTAAAATTCACTTTTGCTCCTACAAAAAATTTATGAAATTCTTATGAACATTGAAACGATATTTCATTATCTTGCTATGAGGCATCGGTCCTAATAGTAACTGGATGTTAGTCAGTTGATTCTACTCCATCAATTTGATTCTGTTTTGATTTGTTTCTTATTTTTTAGATGCTGATCGAGCAAAGTTGGCACAGTTGAATGGAAAATTCGCACAGTATTTAAGCAAAATCTTAGAGCTGACTTTGCTTATCATCATGAGGCATACTCCACAAAAGGTATGTTTGCCAGAATGAGATTGATATAGCCTCAAGAACTGGAAGAACTGTCATCTGTCAGCTGATGATAGTTTTAACCTTGATGCATATAGGAGTTTACCTTCATGATCCAGCAGCTCTTCTTGTAGCTGTTAATCCTTCACTTTTCACTTTTACTGAGGGTGTTGTCAGAGTCCAGACCAGAGGCATCACAAGGGGACTCACAATATTATGCAGCAAAGAAAAGAAGTATGACCTTTTCTTCATGTAAATTCAGTTACATGATCATTGAGGGCTCTAGAGAAACACATTCATCTTTCGGATTCAATTCACCAATGTTTTTCAATCATGCTTCATTCCCTCTTTAAGTGTCTGTCACAGTAACTTCATTGTGCTCCTACTTTACTCTTCTATTTCGACCAGATTTGCTGTGGTCACCAAGTGGTCAGACAAGCCTACAGTGAAGGTAGCAGTCACGATTGATGCTCCAGCCGTTGTCAAACGACTCATGGATCGGTTTATGGACTAATAGAAAGATTCAGACTTGAGAACCTGCCCTTGATATCCAATTCAGGACCACCCTTGTGAACTAATTGAGCAAAGTGATGGTGAAGAGCTATTGAGCTTTTGTTGAATTCAAATCATTACTTATGATTGCAATAAAACCATTTCATGTCATTTTTCATGTAATTATCATGTACAAATAATGTAACAATTTGTTAAGTAACATCATTTGTCTCAAGCATATATTGAACAGTACCAGTTTGAATGCAGATACTCGAAGATAAAGCATTCTGAGAATTTTAGCAATATATTCATACTCTGTTTTGATATCCTATGATGCATGCAAGCGTTGGGTGGGTATGGTTTCCAGATTTCCAAAACGTTTTGGAAACGCTCCGAAAAACATGTGGGGACAGTTTCCATAAATAGACAAAAAAAAATTGAAGCTTGTTTCTCGTTTAGAAATGCATTTCTTCTAATTAAAAAAGATATTAAAACGCATTATATTAAATATTACTAACTTGATTACTTCAGTTTAGTGTCCAAGAAGTACCACAAGCCAATGCATATGTGCATATAAACAACAGATCCTTGTATGAGCTTTGTGGTTAATCTTAAAGCACTTTACCTTGTAGACTGCCGTACTTGTCATGAAGCTGACTGTATATTCAAATTCAAGTAAATAGAGACATGATTTTCCCTGTTTCTGCAAGAGTCCACATTTGGGTACTTGAGCAATCTCCTGTAAAACCAGTTCCAATTGTTAACTTAACAAAGAAAGAGGGCCTTGATTCTAACCTGGCAAGGAAACATATTCAAAAGCTAGGAAAACAAATAAAACTGTTTTCAAAATCATTTCAATCAACTTCACATTTTTTTATCTAATCAGCATTAAGGGTGAAATTATAAGACCATTTGTAGCCCCTGCATCAAACTGGACAGTTTTTAAGAATTTGATAGAAATGAGGACTCAATTTTGAATAAGTAATGACCCGGAAGAGCAGTATGACTTCTTGGAAGAGGATAAAACTTACTACAATTTTAATAAATTCTATGAATTCCAGCCACAGAAAGTATACAGTTCAATTTATGAAAGCAAGTGAGCAACTCCAGTGCAAAACCTTCAGCAAGTAACATCATTAAGCCCCCTGATCAACATCATACAACTAAAATAATGTACCTCTTAAGATGGCACCTTCAGTGGAGTCATCGGCATTCATGGTGCTGAGAAGAGACAAATTTGCAGGCTCAGTGTAGAACTCGATCTTTGTTGAGGAAGGACGTGGTAATTTCGGGGGCTGCCAAAACTAAATAGGCGATTTGGATTGAGACACAGTTTAATGTTTAAGTTTCCCCTCTTCTTGCAAAAAAAGGAATAAATAGGATCATATCGCTCAAGTTTGCAAGAAAGAGCAGTTAAAAATGAATCTATTTGCCCAACCATAAAATAAGATTATTTATCTCCTGACCAACAATTAAAGAAAGATAAATTATCTCATGATTGTTTCAGTAACACTCTGATGCCATGTTAGCAAAGTTAAGAATTTTAACTTTAAAATTAGGCACGCCTATCTCAATCATCGTATCATCCTATAACCAAAGTGACGTTGCCGTGTAAACATTTAAACCAATTGGGTAAACCAGCATTTCAGCCTTCCCGCTTTAACCATAGTAGTCTTTAAGTGGTGTCGGTTTTTATTGCACCGAACTAAAACAGACTTGTTATTTTTGTTTAATTACCCTAGACGTGATCAGGAGAAATACATAATGAACTTGTGAACCGTTATAAAGCTTATGAAATGGTCATCTCAAGGTTGCATAAAAAAAATATATGTTAATAAGGATAAACGACTTATGAATCTCTTGCAAAAAGTCTAACATTTCTTATCTACTTAATGAGTTAGGTTCGGAGAATTGGATACAACGATGAGAAAGTGTGAGACACTCATGTTGCTCGGCCTGAAAGTCAGCCTCCACTTTTGTAATTTGTTTGTTAGATGTGTTACCAAATTTAATTAAATCTCATTTACTATGTTATACAATATTATTATCAATCATATATATAAAATAAATTACATCCATCCACAAAAAATATCATATGAAAAAATAAATTAAAAATTACAACACTTTTCTATGTACTTCTATACATTTATTCTAATATTAAACAAGTCTAAACAATTAAATACTACAAAATATATTATCGATTAATACTTAATCAATCAAACATGACTTGAAAACAACTCTTTCATGAGATGGGAAATGAAAACTATTAACCCTACATAAAGTTTATGAATAAGTGATTGTCTGATAGTGAGCAAAGAATATTTGTCTTTTGAGTAAATATGATTTATTGAACTCATAATTCATTAAATGCTTTTTGCGAATTTCAACTAATTATCGTAAGTAAATTATTTCCAATTGTTCAACTTTAGTAACTAAAGTCATTCTTTGATAAATTATCGTTATGAATCAGACTAAATAGAATATGATCAATTCTTTTTCTATTGTTCAGGTGGAGAACTGAACCAAAAAATCTCTTTTTTATGTTATCAATTCAATCACTGTTCATAACTTAGAGTTCTATTTTATCATTAATTTAATCACCGTTTATCTTTTTTTTAATCGAGGAATAGATGTCTCATATTTTTTAAAAAGTGATTTGATTGATAGGATTTGATACGATTTTTATGAGATTGATATTTCAATCACTTGTGGGGTTTGAACATTGGCCGCCGAGAAGACCCAATTTGTCTCTTTACCTGCTAGGCAACAACTTTGCGTAATGCTCAAATATAGAATATACTATCACAAATACAAATATAGAATATAAAATTTATATATATAAAATATTAATTATATATACAAAATATAAAATTGATAGATACAAAGAAAATTAATTATATATGCAAAATAAAATTTATACACATATAAATACAAAAAATATATATATACAAAGAATATTAACATATAATATATATATATATATATATATAGAGAGAGAGAGAGAGAATTAATTATGTATATAGAATACAAAATTTATATTCATATAGAAAATTAATTATATGCATTGAATAAAATTTAGAAAAAAATAAAATAAATAGCATAATTTAAATATTATTAAAGCAAATTAACTACCCCATAATAAAATTAAGCTAAAATGACCACTCGAAATATTCAATTTAAAATGCCCATGTATAAATTCAAAATGTAATACTCAAAGGCAACAAGAAAATTGTATAAAAAGCACGTACCCCTACAATTTGACCACCTATAAAGTTCTTTGATGATTATTGAATAATTTTGGTAACGAAAATAGATGATAAAGTAACCAAATTGATTCTAATACAACTATATTTAATTTGGCTTGTTATGCTTGATAATACAAAATGTCAATTTTATACATTTATGCAATGTCCGGTAAATGTATATCGATATTTTCAGTTTATTATTATTATTAAATACATAAATAATCAGTAACAGTGTATATACGGTGGTGGGTCTCACAGTAACCCCTCTATATTATATCAAATTTTATTCTACCAAAATATTATAAAAATGTCAATTAAGTCCTATATGACAAAATATTAATAAACCCTCTTTATATTCAATCGATTCTCTTTCTTCAATTCGTATAAACAAAATTTTTTGTTTCAAATATGGTATTCAAGCCCAACAAAAAACATTACTACAATACTTTCAAAGAGATATTGACTGTACGACGAAGAATTAAAAAGTTTAGAGTAAAATGATGGTTATATATATATATATATATATGCTAACACACACATAATTTATTTTGATACTTTAATAATATTTTATATTTATATAAAATTTATTTTATTTTTTTATAAATTTTTAACTCTAAAATAATAAAAAATATCTCTTAACTGTTAACTGTTAAGTTAGATTTAATTTTTGATTTTGACCAATTGAAACTTTAAGTTTTATAAATTTGAAAAGTGGGAATTGGGTTGGGACTAAACCATGGGTGGGAATAATTCCTTTGATCTATTACATACAGGCTCCTTAGGAGCAATGCCTAAAAAGGCCAAAGGACATTTTCCCACGCATCGTTTGAGGCTGGGACAAATTCCCACCCGCTTAAGTTTAAAAGCCCGAAGTCCCACCCATCACCAATTTTTTTATTATTTTTTATTAAAATTACTAAATTACCCTTTTAAAAATTAAAAATTTATAATAAAAAAATAAAATAATTTTAAATAATATAAAATATTAAAAAATTAAAAAAAATTTTAAAAAAATTAAAAAAATTTTAAAAAATTTGGAAATTCAAAAACCCAGCAACCACCGCCGTCGGCCCATAATAGAACCAGGTGGCCATTTCCGACCACCTGGTTTCAGGGGAGGCCAGATCTGGCCTCCCCGTTCGGTGGAGGAGGCCAAATCGGCCGCCTCTAGTTTTAGAGGAGGCGGCCAGATCTGGCCTTCTCCGATCGAAATAAAGGTCGAAAACGACCGTAAAGGGCCAACCTTGGCCCCACTGGCCGTTTTCAGCCTTTATTTCAGGCGAAGGCGGCCAGATCTGGTCGCCTCCTCTGAAACTGGAGGCGGGCAATTTGGCCGCCTCCACCGAATGAGGAGGCCAGATTTGGCCTCCCCTGGAACCAGGTGGTCGGAAATGGCCACCTGGTTCTATTATGGGCCGACACCGCGGCGGTGGCTGCTGGGTTTTTTGAATTTCTAAATTTTTTTAAAATTTTTTTTAATTTTTTTAATATTTTATATTATTTAAAAATTATTTTATATTTTTATTATAAATTTTTAATTTTTAAAAGGGTAATTTAGTAATTTTAATGAAAAAATAATAAAAAAATTGGTGATGGGTGGGACTTCGGGCTTTTAAACTTAAGCGGGTGGGAATTTGTCCCAACCCCAAACTATGGGTGGGAAAATGTCCTTTAGCCAACTGAAAACGACTGAGCGCCTGGATGATGGAGCCCTGTTACAGTTAAAATTGGAATCTTGGCGTAAAGCCGTGAATATATTTTTTTTTATATGGGTGAAGACACATGCAGGGCAATTGGTTAGGCTATGCGAACGCAAGGAGAGAAAAAAGGGGTTATGGGGAACTGTGCTCACAGGAGAGAGAAAACGGAGAAATGCAAGAAACTGCAGCTTGTGCGTGTCACTCCCTGGTGCACGTGTGGATCATGTGCCTGCTGAGGCGTTGCCCCGTCCCCAGCGCGTCCGCACAAAGCAGGCCTCTTTCATGGGTGGCCCCTGCCCTTCTCTAACTCCTAGGCTTCTTTTCTTCAGGCGGGCTGGGCTGCTTCCTCTTATTTTCTTTTTATTTTATCCTTGGGCAGGCTTCTTTTTTTCTTATGGGCTTTTCTTTCAGCCTGCTTCTATTCTCTCTTTCTAAATTGGCCGCGCATGGGCTTGTTGGGCTGCATGCAGTTTTGATTTTAAACTGGCTTGGGCTTGTAGTTTTTTAGGTTGGTTATTTTTATTTATTTTTGTTTTAATTTTGTAGCTCTTTAGTTTATTTTTGATGAGCTTTGAACTTTATGATTTTAGATGCGTTACTTTTACTTAAACGGGTTATGGTCTAGGGTTTCGTTCATCTATTCTCAGATTAATACTTTGAAAGTTTTAAATCAAATTTATCAAATTTTTTATTATTAAAGACGATCTTATTAAATCTAAAATAGAGTGTTTATACTATAATACTCTTGAATCATTTTTCCTGCTAGTGTTTCAACGAGTTTCTATTTCAACACTAAGATGTCTTTAAACTGCTGCAAACAGTAACTATTTAAAGGAAAATAAAAAGGTCTGAAAATGACAGAACCAGTTTTAATTGAAGAATAACAAACTATCAAGCAAGTCTAAAAAGGTAAAAAAATATGAACATAAACCAATCATTCTAGTTATAGTGCCCTGAGATAATCAGCAACAGATTAATCACTCTGTTCCAATCAATCCAAGCACAGTAACTTCTGCTTCAATGATGCAAGTGTCATTCACTAAAAAACCCTGTGTCCGATCCTTGAGTTCATGCAACGATAAGAACTTTCGGAATCCCCAATTACCGCTTGGCATAAACTGCCTATTATCTGGTTCAAGAAAAAAAACGGATAACTGAGTTTATAACCCTTCCTTCCAAAGAACCAAGGCAAAATAATAATAATAATAATAATAATAATATAATAATAAAATTAAAAAAATAGGATGCTAATGTAATCTTTATACTGAAAATTCTTCTATAATGGTGTTTTGAAACTTTTTACATGCAAACCAAAGGGAAGTCTCTAGTGCTTAATTTTTGAATTTAGAGTTTGTGAAGTGAGCATCCAGACGCTCACCTTTTGTCTGCATGTTAAAAATTTCAAGACGTCCATATTGGAGGAAAACTAATATTTATATTGCATTCAAAAGATTCTTATATGCATGTTCAATGGCAATCTTTAGTATTCACCAGAAAGATTTTTAATATCTAAAATGCTTAACACTAAACCTTGAATTTTTTACTTGAAATTCAAAAGGGCTAATGCGTGATTAAGTAGTTTCATAGTTTTTTCTTGATCAAAAACTTTTTGGTAAAACTATATTGTTATGAATGTGGCAAGAATTCTTAAACTCACTTTCTTTATGTTCGATGTGCCTCCCTCCCATTTGATTTCTGACACGCAGAATGAATTTGACAATTAGTTTAGTTGTGAGATCTGGGAGACTTGAACTTGGAAGAGATAAATAAATTGAAATACTGTTGCCCTTGGCTTCTCCACACCCATTGGGGTAGATCAAAATTTTCCTGCATAATAATTAAAAATTTATCAAATTCAGGGAGTGGTTATATGAGAAAGAGAAATAAAAAGACGATCCATATCAGAAGTATGTAGATGTACCAATTGTAGTCTCCAAATGGTATAGACTCATAAGTTTCATAAAATAAACTTGAAAATGAAACGATCCTCCAAAGATGGTAAAGTGTGGCAGGTTCTTTGATCATTGATAAGCACTCCCCTTTTATAACACATTTGACAACAAAAACCTCAGCACCAAATATACAAGTATCATCAATAAGGTATCCATTGAGAGGGTGTTGAAATGATTTCAGGTCTATGCATTTGGTGATACCCCATTTGGTCTTCATTGCATGGAATCGCCGTACTCTACCATCTGCATGGCAAGCATTAATGTAGATATATAAGTATGGAAGCATAACAAGTTGTAAATTTATCAACATTCTTGCCATATGGTTGACCCTTATAACTTATAGAGACAACATAATAATGTAACTTAGATTCAATGGCAAAAGAAATAAAAGAATGATTGATTTAGCCAATTTTTGCCAGCATTTTTTCTAAAGGCCTTGAGAGAACTCCAAAAACTATAACAGAAAAAAGAAATGGACCCTCAAACTATAAACAACAGAAACCCTAATCCTCCCCTGATGAAGCCATAGAAACTTCCCAATTTCAATGAATAAAGAAGAATTCCTTGAACTTGAGCACATAAACGCCTAAGAGATATTCAAAACTTCATTTTATCCCACCATGAGAAAACCTCCCTTTTCCACAAATATCTTCTAAATTTCTCCTATTCCTATCCAACCACAAAATCCAAAAATAATTCTGTGATTAAAGTACAGTATTAACACACTGTTGTTCCTTCTTCTTTCCATAGCTGTGTGTCTTCCTATGAAAGGTAATGCCAAGGAAAGTTTAAACTCCATAGCCAATTTGTTATGCAAACAGCTAGCCAACACGGGATATAGAAAGAGGGTCAATATTCTCTTAGCCCTTTCCGCAAAAAATGAAATAAAAATGAACCAGTTCAGATCACAGGTCCTCTCCTTTGAAACATACCATTATACAGGTACTGTTTTTTTAGCAAAACAGTTAAAACCTTCACTTGGACTTTGACTTTCTCAATCACTCTAGAAGGTCTTCTCCTTCGAAGCATATTATTAGCAAGATTTTGTTTAAAAAATTCTTAACCTTTCAAAAACCAAACTCTTCTAAAATCTAAGAAGCTATCAGAGTATGAGGTAGCATTGTAAGATGTAAAATGTCGCAATCTTACAAACTCTAAGCACAGTTAGGGTCACCCAGAATCTTATGTATACAAGCGTTGACGTGGCACATAAATTAATGGTACAGTATATGATTATAATTTTATGTTGTCAAGGACTTTACCTTGGAGACTATCATACTTGTCATCAAGCTGATTGTATACCAGAAAATTGAAAATCACATTGACTTCCCATCCAACAGGGAGAGAACTTGTCTCCATCAGTTCCAGGTAAACGGAGATATGATTTTCTATGTTTTTGCTAGAGTCCCCATTTGGGTAGATATGCAGTCTCCTGTGAACCCAGATCACAATTGTAAAGTGAAACGAAGTAAGAATGCCTTGACATTAATGTAGAAACTAAGCATGTTTAAAAACTTAGAAAAACAGCAACAACTGTTTTCATTTCAAATTTTACACTAGCTTAAAAGATTTTATCTAGAAACTGTTTCAACAAAAGCTTTGACCATCATGTTTTCTTCAAATTTGTTTGTTTATCTTGTTTCTGAGGCAAAGAATTGTGTTATAACTCAAACCTGAAATGGGCCCGGTATCCTGAAACTCGACCAGTGGTAAAAAACAACAGAAGGCTTACTATCTAGTTTCCAATCATATTATAGAAGCTAAATAAAAAATAATGAAAAAACTTCACGTTTTACAAGATAATCATAAATGAGATGATGTTTCAGCAACCGGGGAAAAAGAATTACCATTTGAAACCCCCTGCTTCAAATTGGCTCGTTTCATATATCCCGATTGAAGCTTTTAGCGATGAGAAAGACTTAATTTTTAACACGTAATGGCTTGGCAGAGCATCCCTTCCTGAAATAGGATCAAATAAAAGGCACAACAACAACAAAGTAGATATCTTTGTACACATGCATTATGCTTTTATAATAAACTCCAGAAAGTTAGTGTGCAGCTTTAATGAAATATTTTCAGCTATTAAGGCCACTAATTCACACCATAAACTACCGAAGTATTAGCATGAAGAATGAAAGATGATTTCTCATGGTATTGAAAGCTGGGAAAACTTCCAAATAGAATCATCTATTGCAATAACATACAAAGAACAGTCTTACCACCTCATCAATGTGATGAAACCATCTAATAAAACAAGGACTTGTATTGTTTGTTTTTAGAAACCACAAATCTAGAAGATTTGTTTTTAGAAACCACCAATCATGAAGATGATCCATGAATGATAGGTGAAGTTATTGAAAATTGTTAATGATAACAGAATGAAAGAGAAAATTTAGCATCTACCATTTGTATGACGACAGATGCCATTAGGTCATCAACAAAATAAAATAGTAAAAACCTATATCATTATGTAAGTTTTTTCTCATCTTAGATCCCACCTAATTTATTTGGAGGCATGAAGGCACCACATTAACGATAAAGTTATGGGTAAAATGAATATGGCTGTGTTACTTCCTCATAATAAAAGTGGCCTTGACTAGTATAAAAGAATTTAAAGGCGAGTCCCAATTTCGTATATAGAGTCCGAAACCTAATCTAATCTAAATTAGAACCCTATTAAAATATTTTAAAATTAACTTGATCCAAATTATATTCAAATTATATTGTGTCAAATCACAATTCATTTAACATGAAAGGATACATTTGACACAAAAAAAACATGTTTTGTTGTAAGATTATATTGTAACTCAGTTGTTTACTTATTTTAACCTCATCTCATTATGAGTTTAAATAAAAGAATTTTAGCTTATCTAATTAGCACACATGAATAATAAAATTAGGTAAACATATAAATATTATAAATATCGTAAACAAATACCAAAATTTATATATTTTTAAATGTTAATTATTAAAATGTTACGCAAAAGACATAATGACGACCGACAAACTTATTAATATATAAAAGGCCAAAGTACATGTTCCCACCCATAGTTTGGTCCTAAGATAATTTCCCCCTCTAACATTTAAACACTTAAACACCCACCCTCACGCAACTTTCATTCAATTTCATTAACACCTTTTGTGAAATTGCAAAAATACCTCTATTAAAAAAATATATAATAAAATTATAAAATAATATTTAAATATATATACATATATTTAAAATTTTTAAAATTTTTAAAAAATAAAACTAATCACCTTTAAAAGAAAAAAGTGGTCGTTCCGGCTACTTGGTTCCAAAAGAAGATAGATCTAGTCTCTCGATTCGACAAAAACAGCCAAATTTGGCCACCTTCACCAAAAAAATGGGTCAAAAACTGTCGAAACTGATTAGCTTTGTCCTCAACAACTGTTACTGGTCATGATTTCTAGTGGAGATAGTCATATCTGACCACCTTTGTTGAATCAGGAGGCCAAACCTTAGAACTAGGTGACCTCTGTTAGTGGCGGCCACCACCATCGTGCTGATGGTGGTGGCCGATTTATTTTTTTAATTTAATTATTTTTTTCAAAAATTTATAAAATTTATAAAAATTTTTAAATATTTTTATAATTTTTAATATATACATATATTTAAATATGATCTAATAATTTTATAAATTTTAATTGTAAAATGATAAAATTATCTTTTGACTATTAAAATTTTATTATTGATCATTAGATTTAACAATTAACAAGTACGATTTTAAGTTTTACAAATTTGGGGAGTAGGAATTTGTACGGGACCAAACTATGGGTGGGAACATGTCCTTTGGCCCATATAAAAACCACTAACTGCATTCTAGTAGTTAGTAGCTTCTTCTAAATCCATGGAGCAGATCTTCCAGGATATCAGTCTTATAGACAAATGTTTTGACTACCATATATACCACGTATAGAAATACTTAAAACAAATTAAAAATAAAAGACAACTTTTAGCTTTAAACCAAATCCTCATGAAATCTTTTAAACAGGATTTGAACCTAACATATTATGATCAGCCCAGGTGACTAAAATCCACGCTACAAATAAAAGATACCTTTGAAGATGGCGACTTCAGTGGACTGCTCGGTCTTCGTTCTTATGGCGACTTCAGAGGACTCCTCGGTCGTCATTCTTCTGTTGAGAAGAAAAATGCGAAATCTAGATAAATAAAAGTTTGGCTTGAGAGAAGTGTCTTCATCTCCTTCTTGCAAGGCAAGCAATAAAAATTCGATCTTTATACAAGTTTGCATGTAGCGGGACACCTTTGAAATGGCTTCTTCTTCTTTTTCGTTTGGCTTGAGAAAGTGTCTTCATCTCCTTCATGCAAGGCAAGCAACAAAAATTCGATCTTTATACCAGTGTGCATGTAGCGGGACACCTTTGAGATGGGGTTCTTCTTCGTTTGGCTCTTGAGAAGTGTCTTCATCTCCTTCTTGCAAGGCAAGCAATAAAAATTCTATCTTTATACAAGTTTGCATGTAACAAAATACCTATGAAATGCGCTTCTTCTTCTTCTTCTTTTGTAGTGAAAATGGCCCGGCTCAGTAAAACAATCGCTGAAGCTTACGGTTCTGTAGTTTTATTTAATTACTTTTAATTTTTGAGACAATTAATAAAATTATAAAATAAAACTTAATGCTATAAAAACTAAAAGATTAAAATGTAATTCTCAATAGAGCTTGAGGTCAGTGTCTTGATGATAATGTTTCTCTCGTCCATGATTTTTTTTTTTTTGGTATCTCACAGCAAGCTAAACTCAAACTGAATTCTTTAAACTTGAAATCAATTTGAGTTGATTTTAATTTAAATTGAATTTAATTCGGTTCAAATCTAATCTACCCGTGTTTTAAAAAATAAAATACAAAGTGGGAGAGAAAGGTCGTCAATTCAGGATTGCGCGGTGGTTTAAGTTAAAATTTAATGCGATCGAGAGGGTCGTCTTTGCTTTGGAAGCTGTGTCATTCGAGAATCCGGCTGGTACGATTTCATTTCTTATAACCTCTTTTGCTCTCTCTTTGTTGTGAATTTGTCGTTGGAAATGAGTAGAATTTTGACGTTTACGTTTCGCATTGTTGTTCGCAGGGAGTATCTTATGGTCCCGGCTTTTCGTCTAATAAGGTAAGCTTTTATATACATTTTTCTGTATGCATAAGAGTAGTAATGAGAGTTCTTTTTTTTCAAGTGTTAATTTTGTAGTGTGTGCCTGCGTGGATGAAGCCGATGAAGTGTTTCTACTTGGAGTTCATGTTGTCGGAGATTTGAATCAAAGGGGTGTCAAGCCGAGGTTGAACTAGCCAGCTTGAGCAAATCTATAACGTCCAGCTCTAGCTGGTTCAAACTAGTACACAATGTCACTTGAGGGTTACTAATGGGATAAATAGTATCTCCCATAGGTGAACAATGTTGCTGAAAGGACAAACAAGCCGAACTTTAACTCATTTATTGAATTGATGTTGAAAATAAACTTCATTGTTAATAAAAATTAAAGAGTTTTTTTTTTTAAATAAAAAAATAGTTTAAAAAGTCTAAAAACCCTTTTAAGAATCCTTAAATCGTTACTAAATTAAAGAGTTATTTATAATTTTGATAAAAAATTACACATTTATTTAGAATATTATTAATGTATTTATAAATTTTAAAAATCATTTAGAATGTTCTTTGCACTAGTATAAATAACTATGTATTCTTGTCATATTTACATACAAGAAATCAAATTTATGAGTTTTAAGTTTCTCAATTTTTCTTCCTTCTTTTTGTAAGTTTGTGTGTGGGTACTCACTTGGCATTCAACAATTGAATCATCAGCTCGAGTTTGGTTTATTCAAGCTCGAATGTAGATTCAAGTCCAAGCCAGGCTCACCTTGAATCCACCCCTAGATTTGATAGGTGACCTGTAATCTTGTTTTTATTCTTTAAAAGCACTTTTAGCGTAAGAACAGCTACATAATTGCACATTTTTGGAAAGCATTTGGAGGTTATTTTTCACAAGTTCTCTCAATGGCTAGTGTCTAGAGTGCTTTTAACGAAATGGAAAATGCATGTAACATATTTTTCTCCAAGAATTGCGTTTTAAGTAAAGAAAGTAATCAAAATGTTGATCGAATATATTCTTTTCAAAAGAAAGCTTTCTTAAGTGTTTTTATTAAAAGTGCTCTCTATGATGGTACATTAAATTTGGTGCATCCTATGGGTCAAATTTGAAATGCTTATTTTTGAGACAGTGGCGTGTTTCTTCGTGTTGACAATTGCACTTGGTCTCATTCTTATAGCTGCGAATTTAGTGAAGGAGAGGATACAATGTACTTCTGCTTTATGTAGTTAAAAATGGCTTGTTTGTCCACTTGAGTCACAGTTACAAAATTTTCTCGTCAACCACTACTGAATACATTTTTTACTGCAATTTTTTTGTTGTATAACCAACTGCAATTTTTGAGAAATACCTACTATATGTGTATTGGTTGCATCTGCTTGATATAGGTAATCGCATTGAAAAGGATTGCTACGGAATACTTGTGTGATTGCTTCCGTTTGGATGCATCTGTAGATGGTGCTGGGAATGAGATAGACCAAGCTTGGGGTAACAATGGAGGAAGTATCTTGTATGTTGTTTCTGACAATAAGGATGTCTTCCATAAACTTAGCTCCCATTGGCTGATTAATTTTGTGGGTGAGTACTGCTGAACCTGTAGATCTCGCTTTACAACAGGAAAATTTGAGTCTCATAGAGTGTCTTACATATAGCAAAGGACGTCTTGCTGTATAATGGTTGCATCTAGAAGATCTGATAGATCCAAGTTTGATTTCACCTGATGCTTATGATTATTACTTGCTTTTACCTTTTTCTTGTAGTTATGATATTAAGCCTGGGTTCTATTTGTTGGCATCTTCTGTCTACATATATTGCAAATAAATCATGCTTTAAAGTTCATCAAGTACCAACTAAATATTGCATTAATATTAATCGTTGGAAGTATATACTGAATTAAGCTGCTTCCGATATTTGGGGACTTTATACTGTGTTCTGCCTTAAGGTTATGTTCACTAGTTACAGAAAACATTTGTATGCTTCCTTGTTTCTGCGACTCACTTTCGGTAAATTGGTTTTTGAAACTGGATTCTGCTTGTCTCTCAGGTGCCAAAAGTACAAGTGCGTCTGATATTTCAAGCATGCTTTATATAAACAAGCTAGAAGAGTTGCCTATGACCATTTGCCAGTTGAACAAGAAGGTTGCCTGAAGTGATCTTTACCTGATTTTTTGGTTCAAAATGCTATATGCTAGAAATACAATCTGAAAAACGGACAACTGTAAAAGGGTAGTCATTTTTGTCATGGAAGGTGTAATTAATAATCTGTAGATTTGACATATGCAAGATATAATTTATCATAATTGACTTCTTTGAGAAAAAGAGTAAAATGCAAGGATATACTCTGAAATGTCAATACTTTAAATGTACTATAAATTGATCTTTTGATGTTCAGTCCATGACTGAATTCATCTCTCACATTTGAGTAGGCAGCTGACAACAATGCTGTGATAGTTGGTTATGCCATGAAGCCTTCACGCGAAGAAGATTTTGCCAAGGTGAGCCTTTTTTTTTTTAATCAAAATGAGAGCTTTTATGTCAGAAAATAGTTAGGGGAAGTGAAGAAGTAAAAAATAGGATTCGACCATAACATGCATAAAACCAGTATTTGAAAAGTGACTTGTGTTGGTGCCTAAATCTAAAATTTAGCTGCAGTTAACAGAATGAAGTAAGAAAAATTGAACTAAACTTGAGAGATACCTTTTTGTATAGGAAAAGATTTAGTTTGTCATTCTGAAAAGTTTATTCATCAGGTAGATATAATGATTTGATCGATTATTTTCGTTCCCAAGCAACCATTTAGGTTTGTCTAACAGTAGGTGGTTATGGGCTTAACTTTCTGCAGCTTACAATGATGAGAATGGGAGAAATTTCTGTTGTTTTATTCTCTACTCATCCAGAGAAATACCAAATTTGAAGCTTATTTTGGTTCCATCTCTTGTAGGGGGGTGCATTTCCTTTGAGTCCAACATATGAGATTCCTCTATCATCTCAATTACAAGTAGTTGATGTGGTTCTTCACAGAGCAATAGATGAAATCATGTTCATCCAAGTGGGAAGAAATTCAGAATCTTGCATACAGGAACTTTTAAGTTGCTTTCTAAATGGAAAATATATACATGTACCTCTTATGAATTATGTTCGATATTTGGGATATGAATATGCTCGTCTATTGTTTCTTTGTACAGTTAAAATTTGTTTATGAAATTTGTATAGCATGTCAAGTAAAATGTTTTAATACTTGTGAATTTTCAGATTAATGCTATAGTTACTTAGATCATTCCTAATTATTATTACAACTCTTTCAGGTTTATGGAACATTACTCTAATATTCCATGATCGATCCTCTTGATATTGTTTGCCCAGTATTGGATCATCTAAAAATCCAACTGGTTCTGCTTGGACTGCGAGATCTAAATACAGAAGTCTGCCCTACTACCAGGGAGGCCCCCCTATTATTTATGGCTTGAATTAGGCATTAACTTTCTAGATTGATTTTGTTCTTATAGCCAGTTACATCCGAAGCTCAAATATGCAGGTTAATGATTTTTACGAATCTTAGCACAAAAACTGCCAGAAGCTAAATTATCCTTTCCATGTATAGTGAAACCTCAAGTTGCATGTGGTGTGGCTGATGCTCACAGTATAGTATATATAACTTTAACCTCCTTCTTGATCCCCCCTTTCTCGGTCTATCATTTGGTTCTTACTATGCATTCTAATAACAGTTGTTCAAGTTTTGGTTCATTTTGCACAAGCTACATAGGACTATTCGCTTCCCTTTTCTTCTCACTTTAAAATGCTTAATCTTGGAATCGCAGGCAGTTGTCTTTGAAGTAGAAGATTTTAAGGATCTGAATGTTCTTCTTCCTGCAGTTGGGCTTCTGTTTATTTAGAAGTTACTTCTTCTTCAAAAGGTTTCAAAAGGGGTCATGATATTATGGCCTAGAATATCAAAGAGAAATCTAACATGAGTATTAGGGTTGTAAACAAGTCGAGCTGCTCACAAGTCTAGCTTGAGCTAAAGTGGCACGAGTTTAATTCTCAAGCTTATTGTTGATTGGCTTAATGAGTTTGTGAGATCATGACTCTACTCAAATAAAATATCAATAAATTTGTGAAAGTTTAAAATCTTGCATTACACATTTAAAATTTTATTCTCTAATACGGGTATAAACAAATCAAACTCAAGTTTGATGTTAGTTTGTTTGAGTGAGTTTGTGAGCTTTTAACTTACGTAAAATATTAATAGATCTTTACTAATATCAAATATCACATTTACACTCTTAATGTATAATTCTTTTTTTAAATAAAAAATAATAAATAATATATAAATAATAAGACTAAATGCAATACTTTAAGACCTAAAAAGTTTAAATGTAATTTTTAAATGAAGTTAAAGTCATTTATTTTTATTTTGAGTTTAAGTTCGAACTAAGATATAATCAATTCGATGATTACGAATTTAAACTCTTTCTTTAAAGTAATAAGATTAAATTTGAATCAATCACTATCTAATTCGATTTCAATTACACCCTTGCTCTATAGGTTTGAATGTGGAATAGTGTACGTATATACGTATGTATATATATATGAATGGTTACGAGCCGCTCCTATATTGAACATGAGGTAGGGCTGGATACGAGACGAACGGGTTCGGGCTCGTTTGTGAGCTCGCTTCGTTCGAGCGCGAAACGAGCTGAGCATACCCCGAACCGAACGCGAACCCGAGCTTGCATGGCACTGTTCGGAAAAAACGAGTACGAACCCGAACTCGGAACGAAATGTTCGGTTAAAACGAACAGCTCGTTCTGTTTCGGAAATCCAGCTTGCACTCGCGTTTTTCTTCCACTCTTCCATTCCAAGCCAGAACCAGATTTCTTCCATTTCCATCTTCTCCTCTCTCTCGGAAATCCAGAGTCGACGACGACGAGGCGCACGCTGCACTGCACGCACCTGTTCGACCGGTCCCGTTCGTTTACCTTGTCGTGGCCGTTCCGTCTCGGTTGTAACTTGTAATCCAGCTGCGCCGTGTGCTTGACCGCGACGAAGAAGCTGTGGTGGTTACGATAGGTTAGCAACAGTGCCGAGCCTTACGAACGAACTCATCGCTAATGGCTCGGACGAATGCGAGCCCGAACTTTCAACCCAAACTATTCGCCGAACACGAGCCGAACCCGGACATTTGAGAAGCCCAACCGAAGCGAGCCCGACCAAGATCGTGTTCGGGCTCGGTTCGCTTCGTATCCAGCCCTAACATGAGGTGGAGCCAACCGTCATGGTAACAACGCTGCTTTTCTTGTTCTTAAATCTCTTTTATGTATGGTCTTGCACACACCATCTTGCTCAAGGCGGGAAACTTTTCCGAAATTGTGTACCGTAGCATACCAAGCAATTTCTCTATAAGCAACTAAATGTAGATGTTAGTGTATTGCGATGCATATGCTACCTCTTCCTTCTAACATTCTTATCCATTCTGTGAATTACCAGGTTCAAGAAGGCACCGGTGACCATGTCATCGTGGACGTAAACTATCTCCCGTGATTCAAAGTAGTGGATAACGATATCGCCGTACCAGCCTTCTGGGGTGCTATTAAAATGAAGTATATATCAAAGAAGTGGAAAACAGCACATACAGCTTTCTCAGCTTGAGCCTATTGTGCCATAAAAGCCCTGAATTTTTATCGGTTGAGTGTGTCTCTGTTTTGATCCAAAAAGATTCAGTTTGGAATTTGATGAGTTGAGTTTTAAACTTCGAAAATAACCTAATTAAGCCATCGGTTTGATACTTGAGAGAACAAATTTCCAAAAAGAAAAACAAAAGGAGGCAAAATGATCCTGAATCATGACCCAACACCATCGTCATCCTATAGCATTCTATAAATACCCCACATTCCCCCGCTCTTCAAACCGAGAATTCCTCTCCAGCCTCTACCCCCAAAACCCTCTTCCCCATCTCTGGGCCTCCCCTCGCCCCCCCTTGTAAACCCTGACTCTAATATTCATCTTCAAATACAAGTTAAATATTCCATCTTAGGTTCGTTTACTCCATTTTGTCTTTAAGAATTTAAAAGAAATTAGAAAAATTTAATTATGGCACAAGAAGATTATCAAGTTGAAACGCTGGATTCAGCCTCTGCTAGTGATCAGTCTAAATCGTCGTCTTCGGATCTGTTGCGATCGGCGTCGTTCAGTAAGCTCAACGCGCGTGCTCCTGAGTTCGTTCCGGCGCGGTCTCCTGTCACGACTTCGACGGCCACGTCTTCCGCATCTCAGTCGCACCTGCGGTTACAAGTACCGCCTCCGCCAAGAGTGATGATGCCTCCGCCGCCGGCGTTGCATAATCATCATCCGCCGCGTGTTTATTCTCCTCATCAAGGGACGGCGTTTCATATGCCGATGCAGAATCACGTGATGCCGATTCATAATCCGCAGCATTATCATGAGATTCCGCATCATGTGCCGGTTCAGAATGGTCATAACCATCACAATCATCATCATCGAAATCACAATCAGAATCATCATGGTCAGAAGCATAAACAGAAGCATAATCACTTTCATCATTATGACGAAGAGAATCAGGGGGTTGAGGTTACAGTGGAGGATCAGAAAGATCAGAAGGATCAGCATCACGGTGGGTTTTCTGATGAGTCAACTCAGAAGATTTTGAATCAGGTTTGATTTTTACAGTATAAGATATCAGTGCTTAAGTGCTTCTAGCTAGAATTTGATGTTTATGCTGAAGGAAATAGTGTATAAGAGCTACAATTTACGTGATCTTGAGCTTCTATTAATCTATTTGAAAAAGTTGTTTCTTAGGATCGGGTATGAGATTAACTATTTTTCTATCTGAAAGAAACTCTTATCGGGAGTTGTTTTGAAAGATTTGAGGGTTTAGCTTGGTGAAAATTGTGTATTTAAGCATCAATTTTAGTTGTTGCTAGCTTTTGTTAATCTATTTTGAATAAGTTTTTTTCCTTGTGATTAAGTGTGACATTGAATATGTTTCTATTTGAAAGAAAAATATGCAGCTCTTTTGGAAGACTTTAATGTTTAGCTTGAAGATAATTGCTTTTATGAGCAACAATTGAAGTGATTATTATCTTCTATTACTCTGTATTGAATAAGTTGTTTCTGTCAATCTAGTGTTTAGTCCTTTATTGTGTGTTTGTTTAGCCAAAATTTGACATGAGTTTTGAATTTGGAAGCAGGCCCCCATTAGATTCTAGATTATCTTGTGTATGAGCCACAACTTCTAAAATTAAGATGCAAGAAACTTTTTTTTGCAAATCACAATTGTATGTGTCGTATGGGTGAAGCATTATATCATAGTTTATGTTGTACCGGATTTTATGGTCATTTTAGGTCTTGCATGCATAAATGTTTAAGCCCATTGGTATGAGGAGATGAGAAGGAGTTGAGGAAAGGTAGAGGGCTTTGTTTGTTATATGGTCATGGCTTAACTTGGAAGACACCTGAGAGTTTGTGTTATCTTTGACATTAACTTTCCAGTACATAATAGAGGGATATAAATTTTAGATAAATTCTGTCGGCAGTTGCTTTGATCTATGGTGTTACTTTCATTACTTCTCCAATTTGGTCTTTTATATGTATGAAATTCTCAATATAATTATGTTTTTCCAACAAATGATTTGGTAGGTGGAGTATTAT
Source organism: Anacardium occidentale (assembly GCA_026122585.1). Lineage (NCBI taxonomy): Eukaryota > Viridiplantae > Streptophyta > Magnoliopsida > Sapindales > Anacardiaceae > Anacardium > Anacardium occidentale. The sequence continues at coordinate 41,234 of JAJEJH010000653.1, read as the reverse complement.
TTTAGTGATTTAAACTTGGCCACTACAGATCATCTTATGAGGTTCATTCACAAGGATCCTGAAGGATATGGTAAGATCTCTATTTAAATCTGCATAGTTTTTCATTCTGTTGTTCTCTAAACAATTTTATCCTCATGGCGATATAAATTTTTTTTCCTTACTCAGAACTCCTGCTTGGCTTCCAGAAACCTATAAAATGCACATTAAGCGATGAACAAACTTCTCAAATTTGGACACGGAGTTCTCATATGATGAAATGTGGATGATATATGTTCTCTTTTGTCCTCTCTTATCATACCAATGGATATTTCATCTGTTATCAAATACCGTATGCAATATTACATCATTTTCAATTTGTTGCATATGATCTTCTCTTTTCCCATGTGTGGTGTGAGAAAGGAAGAATTGCTTTTGTTTCAAATTAGGTTCAGTTTTTGTTTCTCATTGGTGGCATTGCTTTGTTCAGTTTGCATTAACCATAAAACATATGAATATTTTTGATCTTGATTGAAGTTTCATAAAATGAACTTAATTAGGCCAAATATTAGGGGATGCAAATGAAATTTTTAGGCCAAACATGAGGGGACGGACATGAAATTCACCCTAGCTGTATGCATAATATTGTGTACTTCTTTGGCTAATTTCCATATTGAAAGTCTGTTGTCTTCAATTCTGTGTTTTTATTAACTGTTCCTTAGTCTGACATATTGTCTGAATTGCTATAGTGCCAATATCCGTTGTTGCATCTTTTAAGAAGATTAGAGCCCTTATAAATAGTAATTCCCAGCTTGCCAATGTTTTGCGGAACTCATCAAAGCTGGTGAGTTTTTTACCATGTGCTTTTTTTTATGCTCTTTGTTACTCTTAATATCTCATCTCCTACACATTCTCTCTCAATATTTGCTGCACCATAATTTACAGGTTGTTAGTGAAGATGGAAAGAAAGTGAAACGCCAGAATCCTCTAACTGAAGGAGATATAGAAGAATTGCAAGTAAGTTGTTTTTACTCTTTTGTTTTTAAATGTTTTTATATGGTCTTTCTTTGGTTGGCGTAATGTTTTTCTACTGTTTATGTGTTGCATCTTGCCTTGTATGTCCTGTTGCTTTGTTTCCCAAAGTTGAGCCATCTTAAGAATATTTGAAAAACTTGCATTCTCTCATTATTCTCTGTATGTTTCTCTAAGGAGTGTGATGTGCATGTTAGATTGTTTAGAAAGAATAAAATTTTTGATAGTCCTTCTTCTAACAACTGGTTTGTTTTCTTTCTTATTCCTTTGTCACACTCCGTAGTCTCGCATAGTTGTCGCTGAGAATTTACCTGAGGATCATTGCCACCAAAACCTTATGAAGATTTTCTCTGCTGTTGGGAGGTATTAAATTTTTTTTTTTTTTATTTAAAAGAGAATTACTTCATACACTGGTTCTTTTGTAAGGTTTGTTTTCTATTTATGGATGTTTGACTCTATATTCTTTTGTGCCAGTGTTAAGACCATACGTACTTGTTTGCCCCAAACTTCTGGTACTGGGGCTCTGCCAGCGTCTAGATCAACAAAAGGGGACAGCATGCTTTTAAGTAACAAGGTAGGTGTTAAACAGCAAAGAAGCTTCCATTTTGTTTTTCTGTTATATGAACATGATCTTGCATCTGTCATGTTTTGTGTCAGGTTGATCACTTGGATCAAATTATTGTGATTATCATGATAGGGAAGATCTCGTCTTTGTGGATTCACAATTGCAATGAAGGCCTAATGAAACAATACGTTAACCATTTGGCTGAACAAGCCTTAAAGTAGTTTCTCTATGCATCAATACATAATCATCTTAGCATCTTCTGTTGACCTTTTCATTCTGATGATGTTTGAGAGTCTTTGTTAATCTATTGCACTTTTAAGTTCTCAAATTATCTGTGGAAAATTTTGGACTTTAGAGCATGTGATGACTTTTGCTTGTTATATTTTCTCAAATAAATCTAACTGTTGAACTCCTTGTTTCACATGCAGTTGCATGCATTTGTGGAATATGAATCTGTTGAGCTTGCTGAGAAAGCGGTCAGTACTCTCATGTTATGTGAGACAGCTTTGTTATTCTTTTTATTTATTTTCTTTTTGTCCCTTTCTCACTTGGACAACTGTAAATCTTTTTTCTCTTGGTAGATTGCGGACCTGAACAATGAGGGAAACTGGAGGAGTGGTCTTCGAGTCTGTTTAATGCAGAGACGTATGGTATATTACCAACATTTACTTTTTGTTATTGATCTTCTGATTTTGTGCCTTTAATAATTAAACCAATGATTTGCTTTGACTATGGCTGCAAACAAGCTGATCCGTTCATGAGCTCCTCATGGCTGTGGTAAACACTTGAGCCAAGCTTGAGCTCACTGTTTCTTATCTCGTAAGGTCTCGAGCTTGTTGCTTAGCTTGAGTGTAATATCAATAAACTATTTAAAATTTAAAACTTTGTATTTACACCAAAAACTGTATTTAAACTTTGAAATGGAAATTAGTAAATATATAAATTGTGAGGTTTAATTGTAATTATTCAAGCCAAGCTTGAGCGATATGTTCTTGTCTCAAGCAAGAGTTTGAGCCAGCAGAGCCTGAGCTTGTCGAACTCGAATTCGACTCTCCCTAAATTCAAGCTGAGCTTAAACCCAACAATACTCAGTTCGATTGCAACCTTAAGCTTGAACCAAACAATACTCTGTTCAATTGCAACATTAACTTTGATCCTTGATCTTCTTAGTTTTACCATACAATCCATGTGGTAATTAGAGTGCTAACAAATCATAGATTAAATCTATATCTATCTACTTAGATAATGTAGAATAAAACTTTCTGGTTTTGAGGAGGCTTGAAAATGATATTTATTATGTATATGTTTTATCTTTTGATTGAAATGCAGTTTCTCAGTCTTTCTGATCTGTCTCTCAAATCTTTACACGTGCACACTTGATCTCTAGATGAATACTATTGAAGCCCTAAATTATCATGAATATTTTTTCTTTTAGTTTTTGAAGTTGATTCGTGGAATTAGACTAGTTGATCGATCTCATTGACCTGTCTGAATTTGCTGATTCAGCTATTGATCTCTCTCTAATAATTTTTTTATCTCATGCTTAGTCAAAAAACGCTCAAGCTAGAGGAAGAAAAGGGCATGAAGGGGAGTGGCACTGCGAGGAAGAAGATACTTCAACTTCCAAGCATCATTCAATTGAGAAACAAATGGAAGATCATCAGCAGCAACAAAATGATCATCAATCACATGACTATATGGTAAGTCATAGTTCTCATGTTGTTGTGACTGTACTCATTTATGCATGGAATTTCGTAAGTTTTGAATGAAGGATGCTTCTAGTTTTACCTTCATGTGGTTTCAAGATTTGTACACGTTTTTAATTTTGGCAGGGAGAGGAGCATGCAAATGAAAAAGAGGGTGGACACAGAAAAGGGAGAAACAAGGGTCGTGTAAAGGGACGTGGGCAGGGTGATCGTGACCGTGGCCTATATGATCACAATAACCATAACCGTGGTCATCATGTGGGAACACCGCCATTAAATAATATGATGAATAACGAGCAGTCAACCATAGGCAAGCAACCTCCAGGGCCTCGAATGCCAGATGGAACAAGAGGATTTGCCATGGGTAGGGGAAAACCAGCTGCTGTGAGTACCTCATGAATTTACTTTCCACAGATCACAGCGGCTCTTGTAACTGGCACAAGAGAACGAGAACGTTGTGGTGGGTAACCGTGTCTATTTGGGTTGTGCCGATGCCGATGGCAGGGATTAAACAAGGGGTTCTCCATCGGTCAGAAGTCACATTGGGTTATAGTAGAATATGGACGAAATGTGTTGTGTAATCAATAGTTATTAAATTCATGTAGAAAACCAGAAACAAAAACCTTTGGGGGAAACTAGATACAAAAATAATACCTAGATAGATATGTGGAGTTAGAAACTGCAAAAATAAAAAAGATATTGCAAATAAATTTGTTTCTTCTTTTAGGCAGCATATCTTTGTTACGTTATAGAGTTCATACCATTAGATCTTTAGATGATCAACTAGCTGACCACTATGTGAAAGATGGGATGGTGGTTGTTCACCTGTTGAAGTAAATATAAAGTACTATGTGGAAGGGTGCATTCGGCTGGTTAGTTCTTTGGTTGGTTTTGGCTAGATCAAATTGAATTCGAGTTAGGATAGTTTTAATTTCAAATTGAACTCGAGTTAAAAGATAGTTTTAACTTGAGTTGGAATTGAGTTCTTTAGTCCCGCAAGTCGTAGGTGAGTTCTTTCATGCTCCTATATGATTTTGTTCCTCTCTTAGAGCCAAAGGTATTTGCTCTCAGTTTAAATTTTCAATAAAAATGGGATGCTCCAACACATCACGAGCAGGCTTATTAGCTCAGTTTATTACAGCGACGAGCTAATAACGCGAAGGTCGCAGTTCGAGACCTGCATGGGCCATCTTTATAATTTTTCAGCCTTCTTAATTTTTTTAATATTTTAAACTTAAAACACAGGCGCCTGGCTTCCAAACATTTTTAACTTACCCAAAAAAAAAAAAAAAAAGCAGAGGCTCTTCGTAGTGTCAAAACCGAGGACAACCAACCAAAAACAAAAAAAATTCAACATGGCTGAACCACCACCACCACCACCACCACCATCACCACCAATCTCTTCCTCTCTTTCCCTTCCACCATCCCAAATCCCTAACCACATGGTCCCTCCTTCCTTGCCTCCTCCTCCGCCACCTCCTCAGACTCAGCCACTCTTTTCCTTTTCCAAAAGGCCACCACTTAGACTCACTTCAGAGTTTGACAGTGACTCCTCCATTTTATTCCACAAAATCTCCACCAAGCTCTTTCGTAGCCTTGCCAAGTTCAAGTTTTCCTTTCAGAATAACAGTAAAGGTGAAATCATTCAACCCCAATTGGCTTTCACTTCCAAACACCTCTCTATTCAATATGATGTTGAGGAACAAAATGCCCTTGTTAATTCCTCCTTTGATGTTGGCCCTAGGCTCCACTTTAATGCTTCCCATGATGTCAAGGTTTGATTTTATTTTATTTTTTTTTACTTACTTTTTTCCTTTTTTCTGGATTGGGCTTGTTCTAGTTTTGTCTGAATTGACTCTCAGATGGTTGAATTCTGTTCCAAATTGAGCTGAATTGGAATTGGTTCTTTTTATACAAAATTTACGAATGTATTTTTTTTTTTTTTTTACTTCTTGTTTCAATCTTAGGCTCAACAAGGAGAAGCGGCAGTGGTTGCAGATCTAGCTGATCCTGGCTATGCATTGCAGTTGTCGTCTCCAGTTCCATATGTTGGTTTGGTGAGTGTAATGCTTGTCTTTAGATTTTAGTTTTGGGTTGCGTTTACTTTTGCTGAAAAGTTAGTCCTTCAGAATATTAGTCATATAGGATGGAAAAATAATTGTTGTAGATTTTTTAAGTAGAGTAATATGATGTATGTTGTAACTACTGACTGGTGATATTTTGTCATAATTGTTCTGCATTGGCTAACCAGTTAATCGTGTTCTCTTTTTACTGTATTTATGGGCATGATGTTGCAGCCTAGAGCAACTTTCAAATTTCCGATTGGTGAAATTTCGTTGGAGGAAAGAGAGGAGGAAGAAGAAAAGAAAATATTGTCGGTGAATGCTATTGTGAAGGGTCAGATTTTGAATGGGATCTGCACTGCTCAATACCAGGAGGAGGAAGTGAAACTAAGATACTCCTATAAGGTTGTGTTTCTTAGCTTTTTCGTTTTGTCTTTTCCAATTTGGTTTTGCTGGTTATTTATGTTGATTGCTAGGCTGCCTTCCAGATGGGTGCAGAGTTATCATTTTTTGACTGCCCATTCTTTTTTAATGGTGCTAATTATTCCTTTTTATTGTTTATCCGTAGGATGATGAAATGGCATTCATTCCAACCATTTCCCTTCCTTCAAATGCCATATCATTTGCATTAAAGCGTCGGTTCAGTCCATCTGATAAGTTGAGGTTAGAACTTTGTAGTAAAAGCTTTCTATAATTTCATGATTGATCAATTTTATGCTTATGAAAATGAAAACATATAATATTTGCTTGTCTACGTATTTTGTTTTGATTGAGGAACCATGTGGTGCTATAATATGAACATTTTGCTGAGTACTTGAAAAAAGAACTGAGAAATTGAATAATTCTTGCTTAATTTTATTCATATAGAATAGGCAAATATATACATAGTTTGAGATAAATTAATTCCTTGAAAATCAGGTTAAAATAGGACAGAATAAAATAACAATGTATACATTAATTAATTTGAAATTGTATCCATAAACTGTAGAGGTTTATTTCTTTTTTCAAACATAACTTATTGAAGAGGAATTCTTATGGTGCAATGTTTGCACATTTCTTTCTTTTGCCCAACTTTTGTTGGCTATGACACCATCTCTCTGTGGGAGACATCTACCACATCTTGTTACTATTGATACTAACAACATGTAACTTTCTGAAGATTATTGAGGTTAATGTATCCTTGTATAAAACATTCATGATTATGATTTTCGTGCTTTAATTACCATTGATACTAAACATCCGAGGTGGTAAAATATTGAAGAATATAATAGGAACATATGTAAAAATGATCATTCTTATGTAAAATAAATGAGATTGATTTTATTTTTGCCTTTGTATCAAATCAATCTGTATGGATGATACTAATCAAAATGCACAATGTTGACTCAAATGGTCGGTACATAAGTGATAACCATTCAGAAGTTTGCTAAACTGGTATATTCTGTATGGTCTGGGATGGTATTGTTGACATCAGCTGTTGTTGCTACAATAAAATGTTAATCATTTATTTATTTGAAAAGGGAGTAAATTTTTCGGGATTTCAGATTAATCCAATGTCTTGACAATCCTGCTTGCAGTTTCTTCAACATGGCATTATATAAGGTTTTCTACAAGCAAACTAATTCTCCATTGTACTGAATATCATAAATGTTAAAATGCTGGTGTCCTGATTTGACACTTGTTTACTTCTTTAGATCATATTAAATTACCAATAGATAATGCATGTGTGAACTTGAAATAGATGTTAAGTAGGAATTGCTACCATTTCTTCAAATATGATAGTCTTCTGAATGTTGAGTCTCAGATTGGAACTGTAAAGTCTTGTTGAGTGAGGCATCAAATGGCTAAATCTTTCATTGTAAATTGCTCAACAAACTTTCATGTCACTTGGTTTGTCAATCAGGATGTTTCTTCTTGTTCATTGTTTTTTATTATAATGCAGCTACTGGTACAATTTTGATTCCAAACTCTGGAGTGCGGTATACAAGCACACGTATGGCAAAGACTTCAAATTCAAAGCTGGTTATGACTCAGAGGCTCGTCTAGGCTGGGCGTCTCTCTGGGTAAGTGGTTGTTCCTTGAGAACTTTACCTCAATCAAAGGTTCTGTTTAATGGTCTTTGCTTGAGATTGCTTTTCATCAAAATGAACTGGCATGACTTCATGACTCCTGATGTCTGAATCACAGGTTGGAGACGAAGTGGGCAAGGCAAAGACGGCGCCAATGAAGATGAAAGTCCAATTCATGCTCCAAGTGCCACAAGATGACATAAAATCATCAGCCTTAATGTTCCGCGTCAAAAAGAGGTGGGATATATAGAGAAGGATAATGAATGTGACAACTACCTCTTCATTCTCAAATATGACTTCCATATAGTAGTAGGACATGTCCCTTTGTAATGATGCTTATTACTACATAGAATGACACCAATTTGTTGGTTCCAATTCTTCAAATGCTTCACTGTTGTTTTGGTTTGTAGTTCTGGTTATGTTATCAAACAACAATGCTTCAAAGTATCGTTCAATTGACAGGAAGAAGAAAAACCCAATTCATATTTTTGAATTCATCATGTTGCTGTAGAATCTTTCAAACATTTTGACATTTTGGGTGCTGTATTTTGTCTAGCCAAATTGGTCATATGCTCTTGAAGGTGAAGACTTTTGTAGGAACCATCAAGAAATGAAGGAGTTCATGTATGTCCCTAGGGATGGACTCTATATGAAGTTGGTTCAAACCTGGATCAAAACCATTACAGTGCCACTAGGGTTGTCAACAGGTAGACGGTGTCGGCGGGAAGGTGAACAGTGTCACTGAGAGGTAATTTCAAGGCAAGCTGTCGAGTTAGTGTATTAACCCAAAATTAACTCATATGCATCTAGCAGTAGATTCGATCTGATTCAGCTAAGACTGGATCCACCTTTATATGTCACGCATGCTGACATGACACCCCTGTAGTCTCTTTCTCTTGGACTAGTAGTGGGCAGCTGAGAGCAGATTACTCTATACATTTGTTGAAGGCAATTCAACAAAAAATGCTTATCCATAATGTATGATGTGTATAAAATGCGGTATGCATGAAGAGGAAGGTAGGAGTGGATTCATATTGAATGAAACCCAAATTACGATAAATTCGAATTAAATTTAGAAAGAATTAGTTTAATCTTGGGTCGAATCTAAAATAATTAATTTAAAATTGAGTTTGATTTGTTTGAATTAACAAAAGACGAAAAAATTATTAAAATAATTATAAAAGAAAATGAAGAATTACTAGTTGGAAGAGTTTGGATACATCAGTATGAATGCACAAAAAAAATTTGAGAAGAATTTGAGTTCTTCAATCCCAGCTCCGCTGGTATCCCTCAAAAATAAATATATATTTGTAATATTTAAAAAATATATATTTTCTATAATTTTCATATGATCGAATGTATGATCATCCAAGATGGATGAATATGAAAATCCATGTGGCATGATATGGTTTGTTGTAAAAGAGGTTAGGATGGTCGTCTTCACACAAGATTAGACTTATATAAGGACTCACTCTACTCTGTACTGAGAATTGAAACCCTAGATCTTTGACTGACCACTTGGACTTGAAAGCTCTCCACCTACTTCCTGTTGGCGATATCACTCGCCGCTCGTTGCTCTTGCCGGCATCATATTGCCATCTGGATTTAATTCTCTTCGGTTAGTACTTTATCTTTAGTATTTCGCTGATCTCATGTTCATTTCTGATTGAAATTTACACTCATAGGCTTAAGTAGTTAATTTGATACTTACATTACGAATTAGTTTTTTCGTGCTAAATATAAAATGCTGTAATGTTTATATATGGATATTAAATTTGAATTTTTCGAAAATTGAAAAAAATAATTCTGATATTTGACTTTAAATAAAAGGAAATTTGGATAAGTATTTGTTCCAAGTTTCAGGTCTTATGTAGAGTTTGTAAATGGTTTCTATACGATTAAGTGTTTTTTTTTTTTTAAGTTTTTGGGGTTTGATGTGAATTTCGAGTGATTTTTTTTAAGGTTTTGCTCATGTTTTCTGATGTGTGATTTTGGTCTATAATGCTGTAAAGTTTGACTGAAACTTGAACATTTTTTTTTCACTTCAGAGCTACTCCCGCTGTTTGGCTGTTTTAGCTGGACTGTATGGACCAGGTAAGGGGAACAGTATTGAGGTTCTTGTTTAGTTTACGGTTGTAGCTGTTTCATAATCTTTTTGTTATCTTGACCCGGTTGTAATGTTGGTGAATTGATAGTACGAGAAAGTTGAGAAGATTGGTGAAGGGACCTATGGTGTTGTATACAAAGCTCGTGACCGCATTACCAATGAAACAATAGCATTGAAGAAAATTCGTTTGGAGCAGGAGGATGAGGGTGTGCCCAGTACTGCTATTAGGGAAATTTCCCTCTTGAAAGAAATGCAGCACGGGAACATTGTTAGGTGTGTATTCTACTTATCTAGTTGAATGTGTGGCCAATAGATAAAGGTTATTGTAACTTCCATTGAACATGAAATCTGAGAAATGGGTGAGAAGAAACTCGTAAAAGAAATTTTCTTGTGACTTCTTAACGTTTTAGCAAGTATTTTGGTACACATGTTTTGTCAAACTGGCTGGGCCAGGCATTTGTTCACACTTCTCCTTTATCTATGACTATGCTGTGATCCTTTAGGTGGCTGAAGGCAAACTGGTGCAGCTGCTTTTGTCTGATTATTTGGGTTAATCGTTGCCCATATACTGGTAGTCATGCCTTTGGTTCTTTTATCCTAGTCCTCTGCCTTGATTTGAGCTCTAATTAACATATCTTTTCATAATTTAAGGCGTGCGATTTTGGATCTTATTCTAATTTGCTCATTTGTGTTAACATTTCTCAGACAATTTTAGAGCCTTTAGGCTTTCCTGATGATCAAAACATGTGTATATGACAATCATGCTGGCTTGACTTGTTTTTATCGTTACACGTCTAAAATCTTACACGTTGTGGAATAATACATGGTGCCCTAAATTATGTTTTCTTTTGCACAGAAAGAAAAGAAATGGGTAACCTGTATAAGACAAACTTGACTTTTAATTGGTGGTTCTTTGGTCACAGGTTGCAGGATGTAGTACACAGCGAGAATCGTTTGTACCTAGTTTTTGAGTATCTAGATTTGGATTTGAAGAAGCACATGGATTCATGCCCAGATTTTGCAAAGGACCCACGTTTAATAAAAGTGAGCTGTATATTTCTACTATCTTGCCTATCCAAAATAAGAAAAGAAAAAAAGAATAGATTCTGTTCTCTGGAGTTTCATTTATTTTCTGCTTGAGGATTTGAAGTGTTTCATCAATGGGTTGGGAATTTAAATTATTTAATTCAAAATATCCTAATGCTTTAAGGAATTTCACTACTTAATAGTGCTTTTAATATTCTATTTTCTTATAAATGTAACTGCTACTTGTTATCCACAAATGTTGTGCCCACCATCCAGAGGAGACTATTAATTAACCAGCTACACATACTTGTCAATGGTATTTTCAAAATTCGTAATTTTCAAGTTTTTCAAGAAGAAATACAATGCTGTAGGATAAGGAGTATACTAACCTATTTTACAGTTAGCAGTCCCTTCTCTACTAGTTAGCTTACAATGATGGATCTTAATCGACCATGCCTAGTACAATTAAAATGCTTACCGCTATAATATTAGTTCTTTCTTATAACTGCAGACATTCCTTTATCAAATTCTCCGTGGCATTGCATATTGCCATTCTCATAGGGTTCTTCATCGAGATTTGAAACCACAAAATTTGCTGATAGATCGCCAGACAAATGCATTAAAGCTTGCAGATTTTGGACTGGCCAGGGCATTTGGTATACCTGTTAGGACGTTTACACATGAGGTATCATTAGCACTAGCTCTGTGTTTCATTTGGGTGAGGTAGCAAGTTGTTAATATGACCACATTTATTTACAATGTATCATATGTGAGGGTGAGAGAGAGAAAAACCAGGAATATTCAGAGGGCATAAAAACCAATGTAGAGATGTATGAGTGGTGAGAGTTAGAGATTTCAAAATGCATTGAGTTAGTGAGAGAAGCTGCAGATGGAAACATGTTTTTTTTTTTTGGGTTGGGAAGGGAAAAAGGGGAATGGGCAGCTAATTACTGATATGTACCAGATATTTAATTTCCAAGTGTATCATACATGGGCAAGTTTAATGATTGCAAATTTTGTGTTCACCATGTGGCAAGTTCTAGGTTCCTAATCATTATCGGTTATCTCTAGGTTGTGACACTATGGTACAGAGCACCTGAAATACTGCTAGGATCGCGCCATTACTCTACTCCAGTTGATGTTTGGTCAGTGGGATGTATATTTGCTGAGATGGTGAACCAGCGGCCGTTATTTCCTGGAGATTCAGAGATTGATGAATTATTCAAGATATTCAGGTTCATAATTTTCCAGCATAACTTGGTTCCTTAAATTTACCCAAGAAAAAATATAGGAGTTGCATCCTTTGCAGAAAATGGAAAGTAAATGCACTATGTCAATATGTGTATATTTTTGCAAGACTAAACTATATTGTTTCTTTGTTTGCTTATCAAAAAACCTTTTAAGTTAAGAATTATACAGGCTTATATACCTGTAAATATTTTCGCAGAAAAACTTGTACAGCACCATCTCTATGTTACATATGTTTTGATAGGTGAAAATTGGCTCTTCTTTAACTGTTCATTCATTTGTTCCTTCCCTAATGCACTCCTCCATCTGGGTTCCATGAACCATAATTGTTGAAATGTGAAAAGTTTTTATGCTTAAATTGTTTAATGTCCATAGGCAGATTTCGACATTGAAGGTTAGATCTATCAGATGTTGAATATCTTTTTTCTGTGAACGACTATGAATATCCTTTCTCTTTGAAAAGATGATAAATTAATGGCTCTATTTATTTTAAGTAGGATATGAGACTATGAGATTCAAGTATTCATAAAAAACTTGGATGTTCTCGCTTGAGGTGATAGCAAAATTAAGGGCTCTCCATGTTTGGCACAGGAAGTAGAAACTATAAGTTTGTTTTAACAATGAGGAAAATTTAAAAAAAAAAAAACCCTCATGGTCTTTACCATATCTTACATTTTTTATTTAGGTTTTCTGTATAAAATTTCTTCTAAAAGATCTGAGATTACCAATTGATGGTGAGTACTTTATATGCCATGTTTTTTATGTCGAATCGTCCTGGGTTTCATCTTTAGTTGTTTATTGATTTTAGTTGTTTTGGTGCTAAAAATACTTATGTATATTGAAGGGTCTTGGGAACTCCAGATGAGGACGTATGGCCTGGAGTGACTTCTCTGCCAGATTTCAAATCTGCCTTTCCTAAGTGGTCTCCCAAGGTAATAGGAACCTTTTTGTCATGTTTGTTTCATTCATCTTCAATTTCTCTGAATATGATACTTCTTTGGTAGAAGAAGAATATAATATTATTATCAACTTGACTTGATGCATCAGGATTTGACCAGTGTAGTCCCAAACCTTGAGCCAGCTGGTGCTGATCTTCTTTCTGTAAGTTTTGATTTAACATGTTTACAATTCATCATTTCCCTTTTTGGAATAATATAAGTGTTGAACCAAAACATCTTAGTTCACGAAACTACTACCTAGGATTCACATACCAGCTAGTTTCTGTTTCCTATGCTAAGTTTACCTGCAACTCCACATCTGCTTTATCAAAATGGAGCCAGTGCTCTTTCAATTTATTGGATAATTATATCAGTTTAGTCCAGCTTATTGATCTCCATTAAGCTTCAAGTAGGCACCATACATATCTGTTGTGGAGAAGAAATGGGACAAATATTCTGGATGACACTGCCAATGGGGAGGAAGATGTTTTGTTGAGATTTCTGGGGATTGAGAGAGTTTGCCGGGTTGTTTAAACATTCTATGCGGGCAAGTGTTAATATCAGTTTAGTTCATAAGTCCCTTAGCTGCAGCTTTTGTAAGTTCTGAACTAATGCAATAGCGTTATGGGCCTGAAGACCATAGCTAATGAATTATCATCTTTGGTGATATAACCTTTCTGCACTTTTAAATATATGCTACTTGAGTGCAAATTAGATGAGCCCTAAATCTCATCTTTCTAAACCATCAGTACTCGATTGCATCCTCCCTTTTGCAATCAAAGCATTCATTCTGATTTTTCCATCATTTATTTACTTATGAAGTTCTGTATCAATCGTGTTCCAGAAAATGCTGTGCATGGATCCGAGCAAAAGAATCACAGCGAGAAGCGCCCTCGAGCATGAATACTTCAAGGATATTGGATTTGTACCCTAATACCGCTGTCCTCCATTGTGTGAGTGATAACATTGTCTATATCGTTGTGTAGCATTCTCTGGGTTTTGATTGTTTGAGTAATCTGCTTGCAAGTTTCTCCTTCTCTTCTACTTTTAAAGACCAAATCCAATTGCAAGTTGAACCGCAATTTGCAGTCATTTTTTGGTCAAATTTCTTAGTCTCACCTTCTGGATGCATATATCTTTATATATATATGATTAGTTTGCCCATTTTGTGGAATGAAACAGGATTTGTAATGGATAATTATGTTCATAAAAAATTTGGGAATCGAATTCTTTGACTTGCTTGCAATGTAATAATATTTGTTTTTCTTTGATGTTTATGAAAATTTATATGTAACGACTTTCTGTTTATATATGTGAACTATTTGCTTTCTCTGAGTGATGTTAATGAAATTCATATTTTTATTTTTCATTTTTAAGCTAAATAGGTTGGGTTTGATCTGGGTCAAACCCAAACAAGACCCAATAAAAATCATTTTAATATTAACTAGTTATTTTACTTTTGATTTGATGTAAGTTTGTTCAAAATCGAATATTTAAATTGGTTTGTTTGATTTGACTGTTAAGTAGTTTGAATCAAATCAAACATCGGATCAATTTATATTGTTGAATATCAGACCTGTATTATTTGTATTTGCCCTAAAGAAAAGAAAAAACATATGAACCCTTTACGCATTCTGATTTCACTGCGTGTATAGAGAATTAGCAATATTCTTCAGCCAACAAAGTTATTTCAAAAAAATTAAATGAGTTCAATTGAACTTTTATATAAAATGAGCCTCAACTGAGCTTACTGACTCTCCTCTGAAGTCGTGGCGGCAGCAGTTTTGATTCTGCATACCTTTTTAAAAGAAAATTACGTTTTTTGGCTTATTCGTTTCTCGCTATTTAGCATTCGCAAGGGGGAGCTCAGATGGTTCTTTGTCCCTGGAATTATTGTAATGACCTTTAGCTCAATAGGAGAATCACCACCCCTTTGATTGGTTGACGAGATCCCATCTCATATACTAAAATTGATATTTAATATCATCCTGTAACCTGATACAATCTAATACAAAACAAAAAAAAAATAAAAAAAAAAAGGAAGAGGGGTAAGTTTTTTTTTGTATCATGTCAATGTGAGACAATTTGAAACTGAATAAAAAAATGTTTAGATTGATTCAAAACTAGTCTAAATTAAGTTGAACTGATTGGAATGTTTAGATAAATGTTATTGTAATATAATTTATTATAGACAAATTGAAGACATGTTAAAAGAAAAGTATCGGCAATAGTATCCATATACTTGCATTTGAGCATTTCAATAATACTAAAAACACTCATAACAGTGAAAATAGTGAATGATTTTGAATTAATTTAGACAGTATTAGGTTAACCTAAATATCATTCAAATTAAGCTATAGTTAGAAAATTTTAGTACAATTTTAATTCAAATATAATCGAATAACAGTCTGCAAGGGCTATTATTATATACCTCTTCATTACATGGTCACTAACTCTAACCCATAGTTACTATATGGCCTGCTTCTGGTAAACATTTTCATTAGTCATAACATTATTCTTCTGTATGGGCCCTTGTGGCCGGCCCCCTCTCTGTGTGTGTGTGTGTATATATATATATATATATATATATATATATATATATATATAAAAGACTTAATCTCTTCCAAGATTTTTCTAAATGATAAAATTGTATATATCAACTTTTAAAAAATTAAATATTTTTTTTAAATAAAATCAATAATTAAATTTAATGGTCAATCATTAATTGTTAATGGTCAAAGGAGCATTTTTATCTTGTTGAATAAATTAAATTTTATAAAAATAATTAAAATATAAAATAATAAAAAATAATAAAAAATCTAAAAAAGACGGTCATTGTTACCGTTTGGATTCAATTGACTATCTGATTAGATCTGATTGCCAATCAATTCAGATGATTATTTTAGGCCACCTAATTAGGATTTCGGTGACCTATGCTGTCAACAACGTCAACGACTTTTTTCAAACTTTATTTTTTAAATTTTTAAATTTTTTAATATTATATTATTATTATGTAATATTATTTTATATTAAAATTTATTTTAATATTATTTTTTTGTTAAAGGTATTTTAATCATCTTGTAAAAAATGTTTACAAAATTAAAAAAAATTAATTTATGAGTGGACGATTGACTTTTTGAAATTTGACGGATGAAATTTTGTCATTTAAAGAAACCTTAGAGTAACAAATGAGTGATTTAGTGATTTTAAATTAAGAATAAATTAAAAATAAGTTAACATTAAATCGTATAATAACATATTGTATAGATACATAGAATATATACAAAATGTGTAAATACATAGTTTTATGCATGTATTTATGGCATGATGATACCAAGGACATATATGTAAATTTCTTTTTTTCCATCTTAGAAGTTGCTTCTTTACATATTTAGATGGGAGTTAAATCAAGTATTGTACCATATATCAAAAACATATCATGTGTTATATATTGTCGAATACATCTTTTAAAAATAATATATTATAATTATTATATCATCCTCTTGAAAAATATTAAAAACATCTTTTAATAATTTAAAATTTTTTAAACACTTTCTACCTAATTATCACTTTTTAAAAAAAATATATTAATTTATATCGATAATATACATATATCTATCATATAATATTAAATTAAATACACCTTAACATAAGTTTCAATTTATTGGTATTTTGCATCATATTATTTAATATAATCTTCTATGGTTGGAGATATTATCTTATGCATGAATTAACAAAGCCACCGGTCAACTGTAAGAGCAATTCGTTGTTAATCTTAATTCATTATTAACATATCATATACCATTACAACATTCCAATACAGGCTGAATTCTGTAAGAACTCGAAAGCACTGTTGCCAGCTCTCAAGTTGGTTCCACCATGTCTGTGTCTATATTTATGGATTCATACGTAAAACTTGATCACATGTCAGGCTAAACCGATTGAGCAAAAGAGGAAGGAGACTGAGTCACCTCATTTGCCGAAATGGCAAGTGCAAGTTTAATCTAATCATATTTACAAAAAAAAAGGTTTAATCTAATCATATGCCATGCATTGGCTCAGTACTTGGAACTATATAATAGCAACAATAGGGGGAGCAGCAAAGCGTTACTCCACAATGTGATTGAGGAATAAGAGTACCACACAATCCTTCTCATTTTTTTCCAAATTCTGAGGTTGGTCTTAAAGGGCATACATTCTCTTGTATTCACTGTTCATAATCTCCTCGTCCGAAGCAATAGACACAGAAAAAGAACGGGATCGGCTCTTTTCTCTCCTTATGTTCCTCAGTTTTTTCTCCTCCATTCTGTGCATAACAACGCAATAGCACATAGAGCCGATCGTTGTCAGCATTATTGTACTGCCAATCACTGTTGTAGACACGGCAAGCCACCTGGAATGCTTGCCCACTACCACATACGTTAGAGAAATGAAAGCGACTGAAATGAAGACACAAGCCAGCCACATGAGCTTGTTGATCACAAAAACAAGCTGCCTCTTTGCTTTTTCTTCGATAACAACAACTGATGTCTGGACTACAACAACAGCCAGGGAGATGAATAAAGCTAGACTGTCAAACACAAAAAAGATGATGAAAGCTGCGTTTCTCGCTATGTGGGCTTGTCCAAGGGTAAACCCCTCTGATTTATCTTCAACGTACTGTCCAGGCACAGTGAAGATGGCCGCAAAGGCAACAGTAGCAATCAGAACAGCAACAACAGTTGCCGAGTTTATTGCATTATTAAGTCCACTTATGTGAAGCTTCTTCAGATTTTTTGCGATTTTCTTGACTTTGAATCCAGTTTGACGGGTCTGTTGGAGCTGGGACTGAACATCATGTTTTATGTCGCTAACAGTCTGCTTGAGTTGCTTTGCTGAATTTGGGGGCTTTCCGCGGTCTTTAGACTGGATGGCCCCAGCTTCCTTCAACATGGCAGCAAGTTCTTGATTTCCAAGTTTCTCAGCAATATCCAGCGGGCTCTCTCCAGCCTTGTTTGATGCATTGACATCTATACCCTCAACTGATAATAAACAACCTACAATCTGCAATCAAAACAAGTCAGATTTTATTTGTATTTTAATGACAATCAAAGTAAAACTAGAGGTTCAATTTGATCTTATTGACATTTACTTAGGTTTGTTTGATCTGGTAAAATTAAAAATGTCTGCATCACTTGTGTATGTGTGAACATGAAATCACTTCAAATAACCCAACCAATCTTCTTTAAAATAAAAACTTGTTTCTGACAATCGCCATGCATCCTATCATATAAAAAGGAAAGAAATGAGACTGCAAAATGCATATGTGCACCAATTAATTTGTCAAACACCTACTGACCAAGGAAAGAACATCCACAAAAGATAAAGAAATACCTGATTACGGCCCTTCTGTGTGGCAATATGCAATGCTGTATTTCCCTTGTTGTCGCCCAAACTTAAAACTGAGGGATCAAGCTTGACTAATTCCAGCACAATCTCCTCATTTTGCCCTTTTACAGCCATGTGTATTGCAGCTTGGCCTTTTTTATCAACCCTAAAACCAGAGCTTGGGTCCTTGCCTAGCAGGGATTTCACAACTTGCACATGACCCATCCTTGCTGCAGAATGGAGGGCAGTCTTACCATTATTCCGGGCTATCTTAGCAAGGTTTGAGTCAGTTTCTAGAAGGAAATCAACAACATCAATGTGCCCTTGTGCAGCAGCCGTATGTAAAGCAGTTGAACAGGATAAGTCTGTGGTCATAACCAAGTTGGGGAATACACTCAAAAGTTCCTTCAAAACATCTGCAAGGTTTTTGGTATTTTTTCAGTTCATAACTGACAATAAGAGATAAACAAGACACTCTTTAGGATTCTCTAAAAGAGATAATAAGAGATTTGTCTTTTAACAATGTCATTTAGCTACAAGCTCAAACAACAATACAATACGCAAAACCAAGGAATGTAGTTGCTTGTCAACAAAACTAATTATTTAAGAGTTAAAAGCAAATTAGGGATGCATATGTGCCTAGAATCAAACAAAAGAAACAGATGAAGGCACATGATTGTAGGCAAGTGTGGCTATTTCGTGTATTCCTAGCATTTGCAACAAGCATGCATATTTACCAATGTAACATGTTTTGATGAAACTCCCACCTCTACAACCTATTAAGAACAAAATAAGACAACATGTTTAAGTGCCATCCAAGAAAGGGACCATAAATGGAGATTGAGGCAGGAAATGAACACACTGCATATGCTTTGATAGACAATGCACAAGGAAAAGGTCCATGCGATTGTATTAAAAGAAAGCTAGATGAATAACACTAGTACCATGCCTTGCTTAAAATTGAAACAAACAAACCAGCAGGGAAGTCGTTCTCAATTCCGCTAGAATTGCTTTAACATAGTCAACTCTCTCTAGCCTTCAAAACAACATTAAAAAAAGATTCCCACTGCACAATGCAGAATGAGGTCGAAAGCTTACCAAGATGACCCTGCTTTGCTGCCACATGAAATGGATCAAATCCATTCCTGGCCCCTATAGATGCAATTTCAAGGTCCATGTATTTCAACATCTCTCCAACAACCAAAGCATGCCCATTCTCAGCAGCCACGTAAAGGGGAGTTTCTCCTTCTTGATTCTGCTTTGATAACAACTCCTTAGAATCACTTTCAGCACAGTTCTGAAGAATTTCCTTAATTCTACTTAAATTGCCTGCACGAGCAGCCAAATGCAGCTGCAAGTCACCTCTTTTTCCCGGCGAATCCTTGTTTTTCCTCCTCTCACCAACACCCATAAAACTCAACTGCCTCTCCATTACCATTCGAAAACTCTTCTGTTTCTCCAAAAGCCCACGAAAACTCTTCTGTTTCTCCATCACCCCACGACTATTCGGCTGTTTTTCAATACTTAGATTCTGGTTCTCGATCCCCTCATGCCCGGCCGGCTGTTTTTCAAACGTGACACTCCGAAAACTCTGCTGCTTGTCCATCCTCTTCATCGCACTTGGCTGTCTCTCAATAGTTATACCATGAAAACTCTTATGCTTTTCCATCACCTTCATGGCGCTTGGCTGTTTCTCAATAGTTATACCATGAAAACTCTGCTGTTTTTCCATCACCTTCATGGCGCTTGGCTGTCTCTCAATAGTTATACCATGAAAACTCTGCTGTTTTTCCAACTTGGGTGCTTTGAAACTACTATGTTTCTGCATCTTCGGGTCCTTGAAACTGTTTTGTTTGTCCATGATCTGACACAGATAAACTCAACACTGAACAATATGAAGAAAATCTCTTGTTCTCAAAATCAAAAAACCTCACTTATCGGATTTCAAAACCCAACAAAATTTCCTTTTCCCTTCATAATATCCTCAATAAATCTCAAGAACACTCCTTTGCCGCCCTTAGATTCTAATCCAAGGGTTATCATTTAAATTTTTTCATCATCATAATCACAAAAAAGCTTAACTTTCTCCTTCTGCTCCTTCGAAAACTAATTTTGATTCTTACCCATTTCAAGATAGATCAAAACCATCATCTACCAAAAGAACAAGCTATGTTTCACATAGAGTTACACATGACAAAAACAAAGCCAACTTTGGATGAATATACCTTGAACTTGAGGTAATTATGAAGACTTCGATGAACAAAATATGAACCCGAATCAGAAAATCCACCCAATTTGAGAAACCAGAAAAAGATCGCCAAATTTCAGAAGATGAAGACCTCTAATCCTCAGTACAGTTTTGCTATAATCTAAAAGGTGGCCCAGCCAGTGGTAAGTGACAAAATAGCAGCACTCAAACTACTGCCAGTCCTTTTTTGCTTTCTTTATTCTTTTTACATTTAAAAGCTTTATCTCTTCATTTTTCTATTTTAAAATTTTTTCCAAATTTACTTTAAAAAATTGCATGTAACTATTTGTTAATATATACACAAGAAATTAATATAAAAATGTTTGACTCAACCCTTAACTTCAAAGTAAAAACGTTGAAAGTTTGGTTTAATTCCATAATTTATTAAAATTAATATTATTTTAATAATTATTTAATATAATTTAACTCAAATCAATTTGAGTAATTCATTTAATTCTTAAATTAGATTGAGACATTTTATATAATTCAAATTTAATTGATTTTTATCATTTAAAAATAAATTAATTTTTAAATTTAAGTTTAATTTAAACAAATGTAAATCGAATTAAATTAACCACAATCCATATATTTAGTATTTGTATCCAAGTAAGATATTTTAATAATAATTATTGGACTAACTTTTTCAAAGTTCATTGATTCCATGATCGAACTTCTCTTATCGATAAGTGTCTTTTAATATTTTTTCTCTTGAAGGAAAAACTAAGTTTTACCATTATATATTAGGATTAAGGTTTGTCATATTTTAAGCTCGAAGAAAAAAGAAAAAAAAACAGCCATGGTTAACTTATTAATTTAGTATTACTTTTATAAATAAATCATTGCCATATTAATAGTATATATAAAGGAAATTTTCATGTTCTACTTATAAATATGATATTTATGATCAACACTTTAATTATTGAACTATAATTTTTTTAATTATAATTTTTTTTTTCAACTATGAAATCTCCCGGTCCAATCCAATTGAGATTAGAGTTTATTCAGGTTCATATCAAATTTATAATACTCAATTTGATTTCAAATTAATTTAAATTGTTGCATACTATTATTATAAAATTATTGATGAATAAATACTATCATAAGAAAATAAATAATGTCACTAATATAATAAATAATATTATTAAATAAATAAATAAATCGATTTTAAAATGAGTTATTAAATTATAATTTTAACTCAAAACTAGTTAATTTAAATTAAATTGTTCAAATTTAAGCAACATAGATAAGATACTTTCCTAATCACAGTAAACTTATAAATTATAAATATAATAATATAAATTTTGATAACTAAAGGGTATCGCGTGTAGAATTTTGACAAATATCAAAAGATTAAACCAATACATCATCCGTAAACATCATCATCTCCTGCTTCTCAAAGGTTATAATATTTTATGAAAAAGACTTAATTTGATAGTTCAAATAGATAATTACTATTATGTGGAAAATTATATTAACCATAAGTATACAATATAAATGTGTGATGTCATGCCAAAAAAAAAAAACCTTGTGTACATTTGATGAATAAGAAGTTTGGACCGCTGTTATTCTCTATATATATATATATATATATTTTCATGCCATAAATAAAATGACGCGTCAACAATCACAAAATTTGGTGACCGAACAAATTGTGGGGCTGTAGGCATGCTTAGCCGCCATTGTTGTCTAGTGCCATAAAAATGCAAACAAAAAATCACAAAACAAATGGCCTATCCTGCTATGCTGAGGTGTCCCACTCTCAAAACAACAATACAAAACTATTAAAAATAAATTCAAATTAAATTAAATTCACGTTAAACTCATATTCATTTTAAATAAATTAAATTAAAATTGAAATTTTAATTTAATAATTCAATTTAAACTTTAAAGTTTAAATATGATTTATTTAACTCTTTAATAATAATATTATTTATTGATTTAAACAAATGTAAATTTGAGTTAAAATTAAATATTTTAAAAATTAAATCAAATTTAAATTGATATTTAACTGGAAACCTGATGTAAAAGGAAGAAGACAAAGCGGGCATGAATGGTCAAATATGATGGCATCCTAATAAATATACCTGCACCACCCACCCTCGTGCCCTAGAGAGTTTGTGTCTCCACTTGAATTGACATTTTTTTTTTGTATTTATTTTATATGCTTAATTAATTATTTTATTAATTCCAAAGTTAAAAATTTTTAAAGTGTCTTTTACTTTTTAAAGGCGAAAATGTTTTTTTTTATAAATATTTTGGATTTATATTATATTTTCAATCTTCCTAGAAAGGATGACCCAAATGAAGCACAATTGACATGTGGTTTTTACATATTAATTAAGTGAAAATATTCTTGTAAATAGATGATTAATGGTAAATAAATAAACCAATAAAAAATTTATTAAATAAAAATTATTAACAATATTACAATATTTGAAGTGGAATCATTCAAGTGAATGTTACACAGGACATATGAGATGTTTCTTCTAATCCCATTAACAATATTTTATAAACAAAAGTTCTCATGGCCAATAAGGGGTATTTATAAGTCAAATAATATTTGATTCGAATTCAATTATATATAAAAAAAAAAAAACTTGAGTTCATGACAATAATGGGTGGTTTGAGTTTAGTTAAAAAATTATATTTTAATTCCTAAATTTTTAAACAAATATTAAAACCCATATAATTAATAAATTCATGAATTACTCCTTATGTTCAATAGTAAAAAAATAAAATGTTAAAACTATAAGTATACAATTTAAAAATTTTAAAAATTTATTTAAATCAAATTATAAACTTAATTCAAACTTGATTTAAGAGTTAAATTTTAGTTTAACCGTAGAATCAACTATGAAAAAAGGATTATATAATTTTTACACAAATTAATTAAGAGTTGGAAGGATACACTTAACGGGATAAAACTAATGAATTACAAGCAAGATAAATGATAACATCTAAGCTTAGCATGCGCAAGGGTGATGTGGAGGGCCACACTAGCCATAAATGTATGTCTTGATCAAGTGAATTGGAATCTATAAATGCAATCAGTAAAATCAGAATCGAATTCAATTATGAAAAGCAAATGAGAAAGAGATAAGAAAATCATGCTTATCATGTGGGTTGATTGATTGTGATTGAGAGCTTCATTGCATTTGATAAAGATTTTTTTTTTTTTAATTTCAATTTCAATGATAGGGAAATTAAAATAAATAAATACCAAAATAATAAAATTTGTTATTTTTGTCTTTAATGATTGGAAAAGTCAAAGCTTCCAACTGGGTTTTGGAGCTTTCAATGGTGTTTGAATTTGTGGGATATTTACACCTGTTTTAGGGCTTTATCATTGGCAAAATGCTATTTCTCTTATCAAGAAGTTTTTTAGACTTTTGGGACACTTTAATTTGGCTATTATTTGTTGTATTTTCAACTTTCACAGAGATATTTAACTCTTTTCTAGTCAAAAAGGTGAAAGGAGAAACTAACTACATATACATATGAATAACTTTTTTGAAGGGAGGACTATTTCTCATTTTATAAAATAATATATTCTTCCCCTTTAAGCTGAAAAATAATTTTTTCCACCTTCCTTTTTATGTGCCACAATTTCTACTGTAAAAATTAATTAATTTTACTAATGATATTAACAGAAGACAGAAAAAAATATTATTTTTTAACTTCAAAGGTAAAACCTTATTATTTTGGTATAATTTGAATCAGAAAATATTTGGTGTCTCATTTTTTGTCATAACAATAAAATAGTTCTCTCGTATTGACTTTTTTATTGCAAAGTTACTTTTGACCAAATTTAAGTTTTGTTTTTATATCGTTTGATAGGATTGGATGATTTAAATTATTTGAGTTCAAATTCAAGTTTATATTGAATAAACTAAGTTTAAGTCAGTTCAAATATTTGATTTTGAACTAATCTAAATAAAATCTAAAATAATTTTTTTACACCAAATTCAAATCTTAACTTATCAGTTTTGAATTCATATCTTGAGTTAATTCTTTGAATTCAAATTGATTTTAAATGGGGCTTAAGATTCAATAAATAAGGTTGGATCCGTATGGTTTAGGATTATTGGGTGTATTAAAATTTCATTTTAAAGCTACAACACGAAATAGATATGCCATATTTTCTTTAAAGTGGGTATTTTTTTTTTCTCCTTTCAATTATTGGCAGGAGGATATTCTTATTCATAAATGCGTTTCACATATTCTAAGACATTGATATAATTGTAATTCAAACTTTCTAATATATTATTAACTAAGTTAATCCATATGAATTAATTTTTTTATTAAATTATTGCATATGCATATGAATAAAGATCTTACAAAATAAACTATATATTGTAAAATAATTAAAAGTGATTATAGTGTATACGTTAATACTTAAGCTCATGTGATTGTGATATGCTTATTGGATAATGAGAAAAAACAAATTATTTATTATATTTCTTTGAAAAATATCAAGTCATTGTTGAGTGATGGATAAAAACTTGCCTCCAATTTTTCTTCAAAGTCTAAATATAATAATAAATTAATTTTCGAAGTGTCACATTATTTTTGAAAATGCCCATCTCGAAATTGTCAAAGATAGCAAACGGGTTTCTCAAAATTTGACCTAATTATTATTATTATTATTTCTTTGACTTCAACTAGAAAATGGATTTTCAAAAGTGCTTTTAAAGAGAGAATTACATGTTAGTTCTTATGACTTTAGCGTCTCAAGACAAGGACAATGATTTTAGAAATAGCATTTTAGTCTTTGGTTGACTATCAAATACATACATACATAACTATATATATGTGTGTGTGTATCAATGTTTCAGCTCTTAGAAAATTTCAGAAGAGCTTGTTGAATCTATTCTCTTTACGAAATAAATTTGTGAAAATAAAAACAACGGAAACATTTCAATGTTGTAAGAATAGAGAACAACCATAGATCGATGGTTGTAGTAATTTATTTATAGGCAACTTCTTGGAATGATAGTTGCACTGCCTCTCCCATGAGCATTTTTGCAATAGGAAGAGGATGATTTGCCCTTATAAGTAAGGTTTATGTCTTCTAATATGATTCCACTGCAAGGATTGCCAGATAAGCAGTCGAAG
Source organism: Anacardium occidentale (assembly GCA_026122585.1). NCBI lineage: Eukaryota > Viridiplantae > Streptophyta > Magnoliopsida > Sapindales > Anacardiaceae > Anacardium > Anacardium occidentale. The sequence continues at coordinate 15,774 of JAJEJH010000653.1, read as the reverse complement.
GTCATGGCCACTGGTGTCGCTGAAGTTCCCTTTATGTTTGTGTATGTCACTCCACTAATCTTCACTCCAGAATTCTAATAAAAAAAAAAAAAAAAAAAAAAAGGAAAGAAAATTATGGCCTCTAAATTCTGGAGGGGGTTTAATTGGTGTCATGGAATTTGTTACCTGATGAGGGCATTTGTGATCAGGGCAATAATTCTGATCAATGATGATAGGATGATTTACGTTATTCATGGTGAGGTTTTTGAAGACGATGTTCTCCGCATATCCATTGCTTTCTCTAGCCCATGACTTGATTCTCACTCCATTTTGAGTTTCTGTTAAAACCGAACTTGTTACTGTAATATTCTGAACACCATCTTCATTCTTATAGTCGCCAAGACTCCCAATACTGTAAAAATAATCAACCAAATGATGCTTTTTGTGAAGAAAATGTTTCGGACTAATTGAATGTGTTACCTAATTCCATGGCCAGGGCCACAGCCAACTTGTTCAATCCACACATGGTTGCAGCCTTGACCAATTGATATACAATCGTCTCCAGTCTTAATGCTGCTGCTGCTGATGGTAACACCGGTCGACGATTGCATGTGAATGCCGTCCGTGTTGGGGCTGCTGCCGGGGGCTGTAATCTCCACGTTTTGAATCCTGACATTGTTGCAATGGTTAAGCGCAATATGAATTTCCTGGCTGTTGATCGATCTTAGGCCGTTGAGTACAAGGTTAGTTGACCAGCTAAATGATATCGACTGCATCAAAACACATTATCAATTACCTTTCTCATGCTATATCAAGGAATCCAACTATCAAGCCCGTATATCTTGCTGATACTAATCATATATTTATGTATAATATTTTTATATATTTTAATATTTTTCTAATATATTTGGCTTTGAATATACGTCTCATGAGCATGTTAAGTAATTTAGAAACGTACCCTAGCACCAGCAGGGCAAATTTTTCCGCCTCTGCGGCACGCCCAAAAGCCAGACCCTCTTGCATCGATGATCCCACCCTGGATTAAAACTCCAGCCACTTTACTGAACAAAATCCAGTAGCCTGAATTCCCAAGTTTCCAATAGTCTGATGGTGCCATTAGGGTTCCATCAATTTTGAACGCTATTCTACTTCTGCATGGACCCTCAAACACCACTTCCCTTATCAAAAAAGTCCCTTTCGGGACGTAGATCATCGCCGGAGTTGGTGACTTGCACACCAATGACCACGCCCCTAGAAACGCCTGTGTCGAGTCGGTCATACCGTCGGGTTTTGCACCGTAACTCATTACATTCATGCTGACTGCTGCATTTGATGACTGAAATAGGAAGATGATTGTGAGGACGAATATCGAAGAAGAAGAGGAAGCTGCCATGATTAACAGTTGATAATGAAATAATATGAAGATGATTTTGTGCCTGGAAGAGAATTAATAGAAAAGTTTAGTTTGAAATTCGGATAAAAAAATTTGTTTATTGATTTTGAAGATAATATTTGTATGTATCTTGAAAATTTTATTTTTTTTTGGGTCAGTTATCTTGAAAAAATTTATTTACCACTTAATTGCACGTATTACCAAAATTAATCAGTATAATTACCATTTGCATTCAGCATATAATCAAAGCCTTATTAAAGCATTATTTCATTCCTTGTACGTACAATTCTACGAATATAATGGAAGAATATTAAAATTTGCATCTGAATTTTCTTCAGAAACGATATTTAAATTGCTACATAAGTATATTAGAATGATCCTGACTGGAGAATATTGTACACATAAGATTACACGCAAACTACATGTAGGATTGTCTTTCTTCGCCTGTCAAATAGAGTAGGATGTAAGTCTGAATTGACTTGAGTTTGAAAGCTTGAGCTTAAACTTAACAAATTTTGTACTGTCATGCTCAAGTGTAGGGGTGTTTACCTTGCCAGGTTTATTAGCATGAAAGATTTGAATTGAATATAATGAGGTTGTTTTAATTGATTTTGATTTTATTATAGTTTTAAGCTGAACTGAGTTCAAAATCGAACAACTATTGTGGCCGGCCACTATCTATTGTGGAAAATGCTATCGATTGTTTTATTTATCTTCGGTTGAAATTAAATGAGCGGCCTTTCAACTTCTGTTAGTTATAAATCTTTTTCATTTTAAAACAAAGGCTAATTTAGTAGTTAATGCATTAATTGAAAGGTTTATTGAAATTTAATCTACTTTTTAAAATTAAATTCTACAAATAAATAGTTTGTAACCAAATGGTGATCTAATTGTGTATCAAAAATCTAATTTTTGATTTTTTGTATCACGTCATATCAGGGACATATCTTCTTAAAAAACAAAATAATAAAAATCTGTAATTATCACATTATTTTTGTTGAACTCTTGGTATTTTGATGATTTCAAAAATATGTTAAAATTCATGAAATGAAAAAATTACCCCGAGTATAAACTTAGTTCATGACCAAAATTGGGTCAAAAGCTTATTTTGCAGGAATATCTATACACACGCTCATATGTCTCTAACACACGCCTGTGTACTAAAGAATTGAAGCCACACACAACTGTGTTGTGCTCAAAGCTGGCATACACGATCATGTGCATGAAGGGCACACAACTATGTGTTAAAATAAAATGATACGCATGCCTATGACATGTTGTCGTGCCAAGCCAAAACAAATGAAAAGGGAAAAATACACAGTGGTGTATTAGAAACACACGCTTGTGTGCAAGGCTAAAATTTAGCTGTGTGTTGCTCGTGTGATGATTGTGCATGTATCCCATGCTATCTTTTAGAATCTGAAAAGTTATGCATGAAAAAGTGACACACGACCGTGTGAAGAAAACACACATCTGTGTTAGCATACAAATTTGACCGTTGTTGGGCGTACTTATTGAAGGAAGCACAGTTGTGCAAAAACAAACACACTACCGTGTGTCTATGCAAAATTTTCTAACAGCTACTAAATTCTTCAAGTATAAATAGGGAGCTGATTTAAGTTTATAAAAATAGAGAATTAGGCCAAATACTCACATCCTCTCATTCTCTAAATCTTTTCCAATTTTCTCTCAATAGAAACACATTATAAATTATTTGAGAGATTTTGAGAGTTTATTGTTGTATCAACTTTGTGAGGCAATTTCTTTGTACACTTGGGCGCAATCCTGTGAAACTAGTGTAAGATATAATCCTTATTAAAATTAAGTTAAATGCGCAATTCCTTGTATCAAAACTAGTATAAAAAAGATAAAATCTCTTATGTCAAAACTATTGTAACTTCAGGATTGAATGACGTAGGAGACTTAGAGAAGCTCTGAACCACTCTAAAATCGGTTGCATAATTTTTATCCCTTACTCTCTTATTTTTGCTTATTATTATATATGATTTGATTGATTGCTTGGTTGATTTGAATAATTTTAAATTAGTTAATTGATTGTGTTGATTAATTGAGTTTGACTGAAAAAGTTTAAATTTGAAAAAGTTTTTAAAATATCCTATTCATCCCATTTCTAGGTTATTTGTCATTTAGTGTTTAGGGTTTAATAATTGGTATCAGAGCTTGGGCTCTTGCTTTCGAAAATCTATCGATTTTTAAAGTTTAAGATCCATTTTTGAAACTTTTATGGCAAACCTTTTTTAAAAACCGACTTTTGAAGAAAGGGCTAATTTAATTAGGCCACCCTTATTTTGTGGTGTTAATTATAGTCAATGAAAAATTCGTATGAAATTTTTTGTTCAATCCATTGATATAAACTTTGTAAAATTATTGAAATGGGAGATCGTGTACCCATTAGCCTTAGAACAAATTTACCTAAAAACAAAAATGATTTTAATGAAAACGATGAAAAGATGATATGTTTAACTATAGGGCTTTAAACATGCTATTTTGTGCTTTATATGCCACAAAATTTAATCATGTTTCTTCTTGTGAAACAACACACGAAGCTTGGACAATCCTCCAAATAACTTATGAGGGAACAAGCTAAGTAAGGGAGTCCAAGGTGGAGCTTCTCTGCTGAGAATACGAGTTGTTTGAAATGAAAAAGGAAGAGAGCATAACAAAGATGTACAAGCAGTTTTCGAATTTGGTGAATAAGTTGAGGGGATTGGGAAAGAAATTCAAAACCGCGTACCCCTACTGCTGAATATATCTCTTTTCTTTTATTAATATACTGGAAATCGGGTACATGCAACGAGAATCCTATGAAAAGAAACCTGCTGCTAATTACATGCACAATGCGGAAGCTTAACTAAAATATACAATGTACAATGGGCCCAAAATGGCCTTTTCATTTATACATATTGTTATGTACAATCTGATTACATCTGAGTGAATGAAACATTTACAATTTAAGACCCAACAAGCTAAAACTAAAATTTGCAAATTGAAAACTGTGGTGGGGCCCTCTTCTGTCAGCCTTGGTCCACCCGCTCCTCGCCAACAGCACGCAAACCTGAAAAGGAAGGAAGAAGGAAAGTAATGAGTGATAAAGATCACCCAGTAAGCGATCCTTACTTCCCTCAACCCAAGCAAGCAACACACAACAATACATACCTGGCCTCGACCCTAACATTCATCTAGTCGCTTGCTAGAACTGAATACTGCTCATTCTGTTATCTGATTGCTTAACTGATTAACTGATTTTCGTTATTAATTCATGTCATGAAATATGAATCATGCCATGCTAATTGAAAACTGTATATGCATGCATATGAATATCTATATGTACCCGAAGGTACTTGTTGTACTGATCAGGTTGATGAACACAGAGGTTCGACATTTTGGCCATATGGGTTGAACAGTCTAGCTAAGGGCTAGAAAGCTGAATATAAATGCTGGACGATCTGACTGGTGTTAAAAGGCTAAAATCTCACAGATGTCCTCTCGAGTTCACCTAAAACTCTAACCTAGATATCAGATTTTGAATACTGAATACCATTGAATTCAGATCCCTTGATCCTCTCTCATGCTACATGTCATCCTATGATATGCTCATACAATATTACTTAGCTGATCATGTCATTATCTGATGCTATTTTGCTTTTAATTTGGTTTCTCATGCTTTACAATTCATTTTAAACCTTTTCTGGAAAAATATACTGGAGCACGGGCGTGTGAGCAAGGCACACAGGTGTGCTGGAGACACACACGGGCGTGCAAGCCAAAGACATAAGGGCGTGTGCCCAGACACGTGCGGTCGTGTGCTGGCCGTGCAGTCGGTCGTGCTCGCTTCTGAAAAATCTATGCATTTCTTTGAAATAACTGGCACACGACAGTGTCCCTCAAGACACACGAGTGTGCGTCTGTAAACCAAGCCATGCACACTTCGTGCACACGGGTGTGTCCTTGCAGAAACAGAGGCACACAGGTGTGCTCATGCCGGCATACAAGCGTGTGTCTTGTTCTGCATCGATAACACTCACCTGGAAATGTAGGAAACCATGACAATCCACCACCAATCTGAAATTAACTATCAACACTCATTTCCAACACTACAATATACATATAACAAGCATCAATTTTATCATTCATCCATCTCAACTCATTCCACCATAGAAATATCTCATTTCTCTCATATAAACACACACAAGCAAAATAAGCATGGTTCTTGGGTGGAAATCAGTATTTCATGCATCATTTCATCAACATATCAACATATACACATCTCATATAACACATAAGCATGATGGAAACACATCACGCAGCACACATCATCACAAACATGTTGGGAAACTCAAGGAAGAAGTAAGGAAACACTTACCTCTTGCCATGGCGCTGGAAATCTCAACTCTATCTATTCTCTTTCTTCTCTAACTGGATTGGGAGCTGCTGAAAGCTGAAGATCTGGTCTAGGGCTGGGAGTCACTGAAACAAGAGAAACTTAGCTGAAATGGGAAAAGTTGGGTGAGAAATACTCTTAAATCTCCTGTCTCTCTCTCACCTAACACATCTGCACGGGCGTGCAGGGCACAGTGCATAGGAGGGCACAAGGGAAAATGATAAAAATTCATTTCTCGCACTACGCATGATTGAAACCTCCCGAAAGAAATCATGCGAAAGCCACATAGGCTCTAGAAATTTACTATCTCACCTCTAAACTCTTCTAAACTCCTCTAAACTCCCAATCTATTACTAAATCTCACATCTAACCCCAAAACTCTACCCCTAAGGGTATTTCTAATCCTAGGATGCTACAATTGAGTTGGTCAAGAAAGTGCTAGATCATTATCGGAAGCTTGGAGTGTAAAGGCAATAGTTATCGAAGAATTGAAATACTCGACCAATATGGGCATTGACGAATTGATCGAGAGTCTTCTAACTCATGAAATGAAATGGATACTCAAGAAGGAGAAGGAGAAGAAGAAAAATATTACACTCAAGGTTGAGGAGAGTTCAAGCGAAGATGATGAAAACTAAATAAAAAAAGAAAGCTCAATGGATGAGGAAGACCTAAAGATGCTCTTAAGGAAATTCGACAAATTGCGCTCCAAGAAAAAAAAAAGAGAAAGAAAATTAAAGTAATTTGCTATGAGTGCGGAAAGGAAGGGCATTACTGACACAAGTGTCCTCGAGTGAAGAAAAAGTATTCGAAAAAAAAAAATGCTTGCCACTTTAAGAAGGACACAAACAATGAAGATGAAGAAGAACGAGTCTCTTTATGCTTCTACACTGAAAACAAGAATTGAAGAAATGGTGTATAAATAAAACATGAAGCATAACTCATATCCAAATAAGTCATTCTAAACATGCTCAATTATATGTTGTGAATGATAATCGTGGTGGCATGAAATGTGGTTTGTGAATGCTAGCAATATGTGCTAATTTGTATGTTTAGGTGATGTATGCTTGATGATTATTACATTATGCGTCTAACATGAATTCGAGTCAAATCAACCCAATATATTTTCGAAATCGATTAACATATGAATTCATATATTAATATACCTCTTAGTTGATCAAAATGTGCAAAATTCATGTTTTGATTGGTTTTAAAATTCGATATGTTACTTATTGCATATTTTTAGATCACACGACCGTGTATCAGGTGCACACGCCCATGCTTGACCTTTGGTCAGCACATGCACGTGCTATGGTAACATGATTGTGTTAACTCTGGTTTAAATTAAACACATGCCCGTGTGTGCGAAAGCCACACTATTATGTATATTTGGGCATTTTGAAACAAACACACGCTCGTGTGTCTGAGAGACACACTACCGTGTGTATTTAGGAATTTTTACACATGCTCGTGTGTATGAAAAAACACATGATCGTGTGTTCATATTTATATAAGTAAATCCAGCTTTTTCTCTTCATTTTCACACACAACAAAACCCTAGTTGCGTATTTTTACTAAAAATCTCTCATTACCTTCTCTTACATTTTCGCATGATTTCACATTGTTTTTCATATCAAATCCTTCAAAATTCATCTGTATTTCAAGTTCATCTCAAGATGCCTCTAAGAATGAACTCCAAGAATGAAGAATGCTAAATCGGTTGCAAGCTTAAAAATGAATGAAAGGCCTTATGGTGTTATATATTAAAATAATGAGTAAAAGATACACTTCAATCAACTTTTAGAAAAACCCATATATGTTGAAAGGTGCTTAGATATAAACATTTTGAGGAAAATAAGGATTTTGGAGGTTGTGATGCTTTTAGTTAAGGCACTAAAATTGGAGAAATTATTTTTTAATGAATATATTGCATATGAAGGATTGATATATGAATTCTACAGTTCATTACAATTAACAAAAGATCATAGAGGAACCAGTATTGATTATACTACGACATTTAGATTAAGTAATTTAAATTAGACTGTAAAGCCAAAGGAGCTAGCTAGTTGAATTGAATGTGATCATGTGGGAATGCTTGATATGCTAGGAAGGCATAATTCACAGGCATCTTGGATACATTGTATAGGAACTGATTACTATCATGCTCATAAGGCTAAGACATCAACTATGCAGATCCTAACTTAAAAATATTTCATAGAATGATTACTTACACTTTGAATGCTAGAGCGAATACCATTGAACATGTGAGTGTAAGAGATCTAACATTAATGAAAGCTATTATGGAGCATGCACAAGTGGATGTGGCTCGATGGTTGATTGGTAAACTAAATAATATTCAAGAAAATGTAGATAAACCTTGAGTACCTATAGACTTTAGGATACTAATATCATTCTTTGTTAAGAAGTTGGGCTTAGATTTATTTAACTATGAGCATTACGTAATTCCTTTTTTCAACATCCACTATCTAAATGTTGATGCTTTGTATAAAATGAATGTAATTGAAAAAGATGGTTCGGAGAGATAAAATTGGTAGATACAATTGGAGAGACTAAGCCTTTCATAGCTCATTTAGTTGCCCCATCAAATTTTGTCGAATGTGATGTCTAAAGGATTGAGTGAGCGGCATTAAATATCAGTTATAGGCTCTTAATTCTCGTTTTCCCTCCATATCAGTTCGAGATGATCACGATGTTCCTCCACTAGCTCAGGAGTAAACGACATCATTTTTCATATGCATTGCTTCATTATCTGCACTTTAATATTTTTTTGAGGAACATTAATCTTTTAATTATTTTTACTTTAACATTACATTGGATATTTGTTAAGTTTGGTTGATGATTGTTTTGTCACTCAGTTATCATATTATTACTTTGGCTGATATTGTTTTTACTTTAATGTTTGGATATTTGTTAATGTTTGGTGGATGGATATATTGCTGGATAATCATTTTTGATAATTGTCTTTGATATTGATTATTGTGGATTGATATTGATATTGAAATAGTTGGTTAATGAATATATATTGAAGTGTTTTTTTTTTTTTTTTGAAAATGGGAAATGTTCAAAATATAGGGGAGACTTTGTCAAAATTTTTTTTTGATTCATGACAAAAAGATGGAGAGTTAGTGTTAAAATTAAATGAAAACTTTAGTTTTTTTTTATAAATCCACAAAGAAAAAGGGAGTTTTTATATAAATGCATAAAGAACGAGGGAGTTGTTGTAAAATAAAATTTTTAATTTCTAATAAGCATCAAGAAAGGGGGAGTGTTGGAAGTAAAATAAAAATTTTCATATGAATATGCTTTATTGATTATTTTAACATATTTTGTTGTTAATTAAAAAAGAGGAGATTATTAAACCCTTGGTGTTTTGATGATTCTGAAAATATATTAAAATTCATGAAATGACAAAATTACCTCTGACATGAATTTGGTTCATGACCAAAATTAGGCCAAAAGCTTGTTTTGCAAGAATATCTATACACACGCCTATATGTCTCTAACACACGCCCGTGTATTGAAGAATTGAAGCCACACATGAGCGTGTTGTGTTCAAAGTTGGCACACACGATCGTGTGCGGGATAGACACACAACTGTGTGTCAAAATAAAATGATACATACGCCCATGACATACTGTCGTGCCAAGTCAAGACAAATGAAAGGGGCAAATACACGACCGTGTATTAGAAACACACACCCATGTGCAAGGCTAAAATCCAGCTGAGCGTTGCTTGTGTGATGATTGTGCATGCATACCGTGCTATCTTTTGGAATCTAAAGAGTTATGCATGAAAAAGTAGCATACGACTATGTGAAAAAGACACACACTCATGTTAGCATACAAATTTGACCATTGGGCACATTTATTAAGGGAAACACAATCATGAAAAAAGAAACACGCTATCATGTGTTCATGAAATTTTTTTCTACGACTCTTTGATTAGCTTTCCAATGACCTCTAAATTCTTCAAGTATAAATAGGGAGCTAATTTGAGTTTATAAAAAGAGAGAATCAAGCTAAATACTCACATCCTCTCATTCTCTAATACTTCTCCAATTTTCTCTCATTAGAAATGTAACATCCCAGGGTTAGATTTGTCTTTTAGGCTTCTAATCTAGGGTTAGATTGAGAATTATGAGAATTCTAGGGTTGTGAGAAAGTTTTGGGGTGAAATAGATGATTTTCTAGAGTTAGGTGGCTTGTGCATGGATCCGTTTGAGTGGATTTACATACGAGGGCGAGAAAATGACATTTTTGTAATTTTCCTGCCATGCACGATCGTGCATGAGAGGTGCACACCCGTGCGTGCGATTAGTTTCAGATTGGTTTAAGTTAAGCTTATCCGATTTTCAAACCATTTTCACCCAAAGTTTCCATTTCATTTTCAGCGTATAGCAACCCTAGGAGAGAAGAGCAGCATCCAGAACCATCCAATCCAACTCAAGCTTACGATTTCTTAGTGAGAGAAGCATGTCTCGAGGTAGGCAGTTCTTACCTCTTTCCCTTGTGTTTTGATATGTTTGATGCATGCTTTGATGCGTGTGAGCTTGATTCCAGCATGCTTGTGATGTTCTCTTTGTGTGTTGATGATTTGAGATGATGATAATGATGATTGATGCATATATATATGTGATGTGTGAAAATATGTATGTTATATATGCTTTTATGATGGGTTGGATAATTGGTTGTGTGATTAGAAGCTATTGAAAGGGAAAATATGCTTATATGAAGTGTTTTGCATGTGGGAAATGTTTAATGTGCATTTGAGATGAGTTTTGGTTGGGATTCAAGTTGATTTCCAACGGTCATGTAAGTATAGAGCAAGACGCACGCCCATGCACTTGTAGCGCACGCTCGTGCATACTGCCTTTTCTGTATGGTCACAACCGTGTTCACGTAGCCGTGCATAACCTAAAATATAAGGTCACGACTGTAGCATCCCAGGTTAGAAAGCCCTTAGGAGAAGAGTTTTGGGGTTAGAAACGAGATTCAGAGAGAGATTGGGAGTCTAGTAAAGTTCAAGGGTGAGTTAGTAAGTTTTCGGAGCTGAGTGACTTTCGTAGGAATCCTTTCGAAAGGATTCGATCAGACAAGTAAGCGGGAAATAAGTAATGCTTATTTTCCCTTGTGCACGCCTGTGCACCCTTGATGCACGACCGTGCGTGGCATAGTATTTAAGAGGAGCCAAGAGTTTAAGTCATTCTTTTCTCACCCACTTTCATTTTAGTCAAGGTTTCTCTCTTCCATTTGCAGCTCCTATCATTAGAGAGGAGATTCAGCCTCCCATAGCTCCTAATCCAGCGAGAGAGCCAAGAGAATAGTTCGAAAGATTAGCTTTCAGAGGCAATGGCGCGAGGTAAGTGTTCTTTCACTTCTTCTCGCGTTTTCCCAGCATGTTTTGATGAGTTGTGATACTTGAATGAGCTTAATGCATGTTCAAATGATGAGGATGCTTGTTTGAAATGTTGATTGTGCCATCTTGATCCATGCATGCATGACAAAATTGTTTTAGTGAGAGAAAGCTAATGTTTCCATGGTGATTTCGTTGCTTGTTGATGCATGTTGAATTGGAAGCTTGTATTGTGTTGTTTGAGATGCTGGGAATGCATATTTGAAGTGAATTGAAGAATGAATGAGATATGGTTGAGAATTTGTGCAATTTCCAGGTGGTACTCTTGTTGAAGAACAAGACGCAGGGCCGTGTGCTTGCATGGCACGACCGTATGCCTTTATTCTCCAGAATATACGCCCGTGTGCACGCTGTGTGCACGACCAGATTTGCAGACACACGCCCATGCGTTCCGAGATGCACGCCCGTGTGTAAGCATTTTCAGTTATTTGCCCAGAAATTCCAGTAGCTTGCACGGCCAGACACACGACCAGCGCACGACCTCGTGTGTCCAGGCACACGCCCGTGTGTCCAGGACCTGCACGCCCGTGTGATAGCCATGCACACCCGTACACTTACATATTTTCAGAAAAAGAAAATAAAATGAGAAATTAAGCATGCGAATTCAGAATAAAGGTTAAATTGCTTCAGATAAGCATCAAATGAGCATGAATTCAGTTGATAAGCTGCATATGCATGCCATGACATTACATGTAACTTCAGAGAGGATCAAGGGATCCAGATTCAGTAGTATTTAGTATTCAAAACTCGATGTACGGGTAAGAGTATAGGGTGAATACGAGGGGGCATCTGTGGGATTCAACTTTCTTACACCAGTCAGAATATTCAGCAGCATATCAGTTTCAGCCTTCTGACACCAGTCAGATCATTCAGTAGTTATTATTCAGCTTTCTAGCCAGTAGCTGACTGTTCAGCCCACATGGCCAGGATGTCGAATTCCTGTGTTCACCAAGACTGATCAGTACAGCAGGTACCTTCGGGTACAGAGAGGTATTCAGATGTATGCATCCACAGTATTTTTAGTAGCATGACATGACATACGCATCATGACATGAATAAATAAGATATCAGTAAATGATGTGATCCAGATATTCAGTAAATCAGTTTTTCAGATTCCAGCAAGCACATAGATGTATGATTAAGGCCGAGGCCTAGGTATGTTTGATTATTGTGTTCGTTTGTGCTTGCTTGGGTATTGAGGGAAGTAAGGAGCACTTACTAGGTGATCTTTGTCACTCACCCCCCCTCATTCTTCCATCCTTTTCAGGTGTTCGTGCTGTGGCTGAGGAGCGGTAGATCGAGGCTGACGGAGAGGGCCCACACCACGATCTCAGTTTTGTACTTTCAGTTTTGGACCTGTGTGGTCAGATGTATGAACAGTGTATATATATATATATATGAAAAAGGCCATTAGGCTCATTGTACAAAAAGACAACGCATAATTCAGATGATGTATATTCAGTTTCGCTTCTGCATGTGTTGTACAATAGTTTCAGATTTTATTTTCATAGGATTCCCGTCTCAGGTACCCGAGTTTTCAGATTATTAATAAAAAGCTCCCCAACATTATTCAGCAGCAAGGGTACTCGGGGTGGCGGGTCCTACATTGTTGGTATCAGAGCAATTTGTAAGTATGTGGTGCATTTTTCTCTCCTTCGCAGCTGTCGTCCAGACCCTCCTCACAGCACAGTCAGGTATTATTTTCTAGCTTTGATTGTGATATATGATTCTAACCCCTTGTTTGTTGGTGATGCTATAGATAGAGAGGAGTATGTTCCTAAAAGCATAGATGAGACAGATAGTAGTTCACCCGCCCGTCCTATGAGTGTTAGTGATAGGCGGCGATCTCAGAGTACCTCCCATGTGTCGATGAGACCAGAGCAGTTGAGAGAGATGATTGGGGATGTTGTCAGAGAGAGCCTCCAGCAAGCTGGAGTGGGTAATGTTTGAGAACCAGATAGAGTTACCCCTTCCCAGTATGAGAGTCATCAGATACCGTGACAAAGAAGACAGTCTCAGTCACAGCATCAGTCACAGCCACAGTATCAACATCAATATCAGTCTCAGCCTCAGACAGTTAGAGAGAGACATCAGTATCCAGCTAGTTATACAGATTCTAGTCAGAGTATGAGTATAGAGACAACTGGCACTAGTTCTTCAGGTAGACTTCATCCGATTTACCACCTACCAGGGCTGTATCAGTATGTAAAATTCAGTGGATCCAGAGATCCAGTAGTGGTAGAAGAATGGGTGGAGTCAGTGGAGAGTGTCATGGGGCTCTTCACTCTTTCAGAGAGAGAGAAGGTCAAATATGCGGTGTTTCATCTCAGGAGTGATGCCAAGGTTTGGTAGGGTCTAGCCAAGACTTCCATCAACGAGGAGCAGATGACATGGGCTAAATTCAGACAGTTGTTTGATGCTGAGTACATGAGTACAGAGGTGTTGTATGCCAAGGCCCAGGAGTTTATTGATTTGGCTCAGGGGTCCAATTCGGTCAAGGAGTATGCCACGAGATTCAATTCATTAGCGAGATTCATCCCGAGTTTGCCAGGGACAGAGATTGGCTGAGTTCAGAAATTCATCCATGGATTGTACCCTGCAATCTATAAGGATGTCATGATAGGAGCAGATCCTCCCCAGAGATTCAGTGATGCCTTGGGGAGAGCGCTCAGATCAGGGGCCGGTTTACAGAAGATGGGTGCTATGAGCAGAGCATCCGAGAGAGATCAGAGAATAGATGATAGAGACAAGAGTAAGAGGCCGATGTCAGCCAAGAGATATGTCAGGGGTTTTCAGAGTCAGAGTCAGAGGCAGAGAGTTGCATCCCAGCCGCCACAGTGTACCAGATGTGGTAGGCGCTATCCATGAGAGTGTTTAGCCGGCCAGATAGTTTGTTATTGGTGCCATCAGCCAGGGCACATGATGGCAGCGTGTCCAGCCAGAGGTGGAGCTGGTGGTAGGCTGAGCCGAAGTGGAGTTGGTCAGTTCAGAGGCCGAGGTGGTCCACCTAGAGGCGGAGCTAGAGCAGAGAGAGATGGAGCAGATGTTCCCAGAGTTGGTGGCAGAGCACCTGAGGGAGGTGTCGGACCTTCCGGAGTTGGCGGAGGCAGAGCCAGAGTGTATGCTGTTCGTCAGAAGCAGGCAGAGGCCATTCCCCATGCGGTGACTTGTCAGTTACTTTATTTTGATACTCCATTATTTGTACTTGTTGATTGTGGAGCCACACACAACTTTATAGCCTGGAGTGTAGTGAAGAGATTAGGGGTTGACCCTAGTGTGGCTGGTAGGAGTATCCATGTAGAGATGCCAGATGGGGGATTTGTATTGAGTGACAGAGTCCTCCTAGATCAGGAGGTAGAGATTATAGGTAGACAGATGATAATAGATTTGATTCTGCTGGAGTTAGCAAATTTTGATATGATTTTGGGCATGGATTTCTTGGGGAGATATGGTGCAGAGATAGATTGTGGAAGGAAGAAAGTGAGATTCCACATAGGCCCTGATCAGTTTGTGTTTGGTAAGGGCAAAGTCGACAGTCTGATGATCTCCAGTATTCAGGCGAGCAGGTTGATGAGACAGGGTTGTGTTAGATATTTGGCCAACGTTGTGTGCAGCAGTTTAGTAGGTCCGAGTATCGGGGAGGTGCCAGTGGTCAGAGAGTTTCCAAATGTGTTCCCAGATGAGTTGCCATGGTTACTTCCAGACAAAAAGTTGGAGTTTGGTGTCGAGCTTCTTTCGGGTATGACTCCAATCTCTAAGGCTCCGTATCGGATGGCTCCAGCTGAGCTTCAGGAGTTGAAGAAGTAGGTTCAGGAGTTGAAGAAGCAGGTTCAGGAGTTGAAGAAGCAGGTTCAGGAGTTGACAGATAAGAGATTTATCAGGCCCAGTTGTTCACCTTGGGGGGCTCCGATTCTATTTATTAAGAAGAAAGATGGGTTGATGAGGATGTGTATCGACTACAGGGATTTGAACAGAGTGACAGTGAAGAACAAGTATCCCGTACCGAGGATCGATGACTTGTTCGATCAGTTGAGAGGTGCAGCTGTGTTTTCGAAGATCGACTTGAGATTGGGTTATTATCAGGTTAGAGTGGCAGACAGAGATGTTCCCAAGACAGCTTTCAAGACCAGATATGGGCATTACGAGTTCGTGGTTATGCCATTTGGGTTGACTAATGCCCCAACGATCTTTATGGATCTGATGAACCGTGTGTTTTATGATTGCTTGGACCGGTTCGTGGTGGTCTTCATTGATGACATTCTGGTGTATTCCAGGAGTGTGGCAGAGCATGAGGAGCATCTCAGATATGTGCTTCAGAGATTGAGAGACAGACAGTTGTATGCCAAGTTCTCCAAGTGTGAGTTATGGCTTGACAGAGTAGCATTTCTGGGTCATGTGGTGACAACAGAGGGTATTTCAGTGGATCCCAGTAAAGTGGAAGCTATTTTGAGTTGGCCAAGGCCGAAGATAGTAAAAGAGATCAGAAGCTTCCTTGGGTTGGCAGGTTATTACAGGAGATTTATTGAGGGATTCTCTAGCCTAGCGAGGCCTCTCACTACCTTGACTA
>JAJEJH010000652.1:0-122084 GCA_026122585.1 Anacardium occidentale | reverse complement strand
GGCGTGTAGCGGCCTCAACACCATCCCGTGTCTTGCCTACATAGGCGTGCGTATTTGGGATTAGACACACGGGTGTGTGCACTCAGGTACATGGGCGTGTGTGTGGATTTTCATATGCACATGGGCAACATGCAAGGCCATGTCTCATGTAGATTTGAGGCTACACGGGCATGTTCCCTCGAGTACACAGGCGTGTGCTCAACCCAGAAACTACAGATGCATCTGAAAACCTAGAAAATCCCACTTAAACACATTCAAAACTAATTCAATCTTCAATTAAACATAAACACAACACATTCTCATGCCCATAAACATACTCAACTCATACATTTCTCATTTAACATGCTCAAACTCATACATTTCTCATCAAAAACATATCCAAGCATATAAACATTACACATTGCATATTTAACTCAAAAATCATCACTCAAAGCATCTCATCATCATCATATCATGCTGGAAAACATACTCATCATACAGCAACCATATAATAAACTCAAAAATCAGAAAAGCTTGTTGGAAACCTAAGTGAAGAGATAAAGAAATACTTACCTCTAGCCATGGCATTCGGATCTATAATAGCCTAAGGGAAGAATTGTCATTTTAGGCTCTAAGATAATGGGTAAAAGAGAGATTTCCAGTGAGGAAAGGGTTTCGAGAGGATTCCAGGGGTAGAAAAGTATTTTAGAAGCCTTTCATGGCTTGTATATGGATATTCTGGAAAGAATATTCTATATATGGCGCAAGGAGAGAGAGATTTGAGATTTTGAGGGGGGCACGCCCGTGTGTCCAAGGCACATGCTCGTGTGCCAGGAGAGAGACGAGTTATAAGTTCCTCTTCCCACATTTTTTTGCGTAGTTTATTTTCTTCAGCTTTTCTCTCCTTCCTTTTCCAGCAAACCCTATACCAAAAACCGTCCAACTAGCAACTATTATTCCGGTTAGAGATCCAAGAGCAGTTAGAGAGAGAGATCCGAACGTCATGGCTAGAGGTAAGTATTTCTTTACCTCTTCACTTAGGTTTCCAGCAAGCTTTTCTGTTTTTGAGCTTAATGGATGTTTGCTGTATGATGAGTATGATTTCCCAGCATGATATGATGATGATGAAATGCTTTGAGTGATGATTCATGCGTTTAATATGCAATGTATGTTGTGTATGTTGCTTGGGTATGCTTTTGATGAGAAATGTATGAGATTTGGTATGCTAAATGAGAAATGTATGAGATGAGTATGTGTATGGGCATGAGTATGTGTTATGTTTGTGTTTAATATAAGATTGAATGAGTTTTGGATGTGTTTGAGCAGGATTTTCTAGGTTTCTAGATACATCTGCAGTTTCTAGGTTGAGCACACGACCGTGTACCCGAAGGGACACGCCCATGTGGCCTCAAATCTGCATGAGACACGGCCTTGGATATTGCCCGTTAGCATATGAAAATCCACACACACGTCCATGTACCCGAGTGCACACACCCGTGTGTCTAATCCCAAATGTGCACGCCCGTGTAGGTAAGACACAGGATGGTGCTGAGGCCGCTACACGCCCGTGTAGTGTGATACACGCCCGTGTGCTTAATCATACACGCCCGTGTATATGCATCACACACCCGTGTGGTCAGCCTTTTTTCTTGAGAATTATTTCAGAACATTGCACGCCCAACAGCACGAGAAACACACGGTCCCGTGTGCAGTGACACAAGCCCATACACGTTAACACATGCCCGTGTAGCTTAAGAAAGACAGAAAAAAGAATTTTAAGTAAAGATAAGCTACCCTAAGCTTCCCTAAGAGAATTCTAAGCATGAGAAACATAAGAATAACATGAGAAAATAACATATCATGCATGATTATCGAGCATTGAGCATGACATGCCACATATGAGACAATTTCAAAAAAAGGGTTCACGGATCCAAGAGATGTTTTAAAACTATATATATACAATGTTTCAGACATTCGAACATCAGTTAGGGGTGGATACGAGGGGGCACCTATGAGTTTGCACGCTTGCTAGAGAGGGAAACCATGGTTCGCTAAAAAGAACATGGTCGTGCACGAGTAGTTTTCTTATAGGTTTGAGCTCACGAGGCCAAGGTGCCGAATCCCTGTGTTCATCAGTCTGGCCAGCATAGCAGAGATATTTTTCAGATACAGTACCTTTGATACTATTTTCAGAGATACTATATGTATATATATGAGGATCTTCGGATCAGAGATTTTTATGGGAAAGAGTTTCCAGAAAAGATGAGTTTTCAGAGAATTAGGCCCGAGGGGCAAAGCTTTATAATAAATAAGATTTACATGACATCAGAGCATGCATATCATGTCATGTATAGCATTCGTGAGAAATATATGAGATAAAAGCAAAGTACAAGTATAAAACAGATGAGAACTCTGAGAATGTAAAGATTAAAGAAAGTAAAGAAATAAGAGACAAGAAAAGAATGTAATAAGCTAGTGTAAAGCAAGAATAATAAGATGAGTAAGAAAACAATAAGCTGAGAGCTCGAGGTCTGATCTAGGATCAACCTTTGCTTGATTACCTGTCTGTGTAAGAGATAGGAAATGCTTACTGAGTGATGTTGTCACTCACCCCTTTTCCTTCCTTTCTCTTTTGCAGGTCAGTGAGTTGGGGACTGAGATGCGGCGATGCAGCTGTGAGATTTTAGGGACATGGCTCGATAGCTAGTTTTGAGATTCGGTTCATATGCTCTGATTATTCACATCTCATGTATTTATGTGTGTGTAGTATATTGTAGTATATACTGTATGGATAGCACGATTTTATACATGAATAGCCTGGGATTTTCAGAAAAGCTATTACGACTTATTTTATTGTCATATTTATATTTTTACACTTCCGTATATAGATTTTCATGTATTTTGGGCAGTAGTTAATTGTCCTTTTCCCTCGTGGGGATTTCTGTCAGAGGCACATTTTCATTATTATTATATATACTTATATATATATATTTTACAGCTGTGCACAGTAGGCCTGAGGCAGGGGTCACTACAGGATCTCTCTCTCTAATTGCTCCTGGATCTCTAACCGGAACAATGGTTGCTAGCTGGACGGGTTCTGGTCTAGGGTTCACTGGAAAAGAAGAAAAGAAGAAAAGTTGAAGGAAATAAGCTAGGCAAAATGCGGGAAAATGAACTTATAATGCATCTTTCTCCTGGCACACAAGTGTGTGTCTTGGACACATGGGCGTGTGCCCCTCAAAATCTAAAATCTCTCTCTCCTCACGCTATATATGGAATATTCTTTCTAGAATATCCATATATAAGCCACAAAAGGCTTCTAAATGACTTTTCTACCCTTGGAACCCTCTCAAAAACATTTCCTAACTGGAAATCTCTCTTTTACCCTTATTCTCAGAGCTTAAAATAACAATTCTACTCCTGGGCTATTACAACCTAGAAGGAATTGAATATGAGACAAAGAAGATGACTAGAACTAGTGAAGGATTATGATTGTGAGATTCACTATCATTCGGGTAAAACTAATGTAGTAGCTGATGCTTTGAACAGGAGAGTAGCTTTATCTATGATTTCAGGGGAAAGTGAGTTGTAACATGAGATTTCTAGAGAGGATATTGAGATAGTGATAGCTCGTTTCTCCAGACTTTAGATTGTGTCCACGCTATTGGATGATATCAAGGCTACTCAGATGTTAGATATATGAATTCAGAGTGTAATTCATAAGGTTTTTGAGGGTACAACGTTAGACGTCGAGATTAGAGATGAGATTTTGAAGTTCAAAGACAGAGTTTATGTGTCAAAGGATACAGATTGAGACAGAGAATCTTGTCAAAGGCTCACAGTACAGTTTATTTAGCATATCTCGGTAGTACCAAGATGTATCAAGATCTCAAGAAAGTATTTTGATGGTTTAGTATGAAGAGAGATATTTCAGATTTTGTAGTCAGATATTTGACTTGTTAGTAGGTCAAAGCAGAGCATCAGAGGCCTTCTGGGTTACTTAAGCCATTAAGGATTCCTGAGTGAAAATGAGAATGTATTTTCATGGATTTCATTTCAGGACTTCTTAGAGTGCAGCATGGATATAACATCTATGTAATTGTAGATAGATTGAGTAAGTCAACTCACTTCTTACCAATCCGGGAGGGCATGAGTACTGATCAGTTGGGTCGTTTGTATGTTAGAAAGGTGGTCAGATTACATGGGGTTCCTGGAAATATAGTATTAGATAGAGATTCAAGATTTTTGTTAGCTTTCTAGGGCAGTTTACAAAGAGCATTGGGGACCAGGCTTCATTTCAGTTAAGCCTATCACCCACAGCAGATAGTCAAGCTGAGAGAGTTAATTAGATCCTATAGGACATGTTGAGAGCCTGTTGCATGGATTTTCAGACTAGTTTGGCTGATTTACAACCGTTGATGGAGTTTACCTACAATAACAACTATTAGTCTACTATTCGAATGACACCTTTCAAGTCCTTGTATGGTAGGAGGTGCAGATCACCACTGTATTGGGATAACATTGGTGAGAGAGATTCATTAGAGATAACAGTGGGGCCAAAGATGACTCAGTTGATGATTAAGCAGATCAGAGTTATCAAACGCAGAATTAAACAGGTTCAAGATCGTTAGAAAAACTATACACATCTGAGACATAGAGAGATAGAGTTTGAGGTTGGAGACCACGTGATTCTGAGAGTTGCTCCCTACAGATGTGTCCTAAGATTTGGTAGAAAAAGTAAGTTGACTCTAAGATTCATTGGTCCATATCAGATTCTAGAGAGAGTAGGCAGAGTTACTTATAGATTAGCCCTTCTAGCTAGCTTAGACAGAATCCACAAGGTGTTTCATGTGTCTCAGCTGAGAAAATATGTGAGAAATCCATCTCATGTGTTAGAGGTTCAAGATCTGGAGTTGTCAGATGATTTGAATTATCAAGAGATACCAGTTTAGGTTCTAGACTATAGAGTAAACACACTTAGAAATAGAGAGATTCTTCTGGTTAAAGTTTTATGGAAAAGTCAGAGAATTGAAGAAGCTACCTGAGAGGTTGAGGCTGAAATGGGAGATAGATTCCTTGATTTGTTTAGGCAAATTTTAGGGACAAAATTTTTGTTAGAGGGGGAGATTTGTAATACCCTAAGGGTAGAACTATCATTTTAGGTTCTGAATCCAAGATAAAAGAGAGATTTCCTTGATAGGAAAGAGTTTTGAGATGGTTCAGGGGTAGAAAAGTCTTTTAGAAGCCTTTTGCTTGTATATGGATATTTTCGGAGAATATTCTATGTATAACACGAAAGTGAGTGGAAATTGAGATTTCCACTACACATATGACTGTGCGTCTTGCCATTTAATCATATATTCTTTTATTTGCTTTAGTCGCGCAGTTTTCAACTTATTTCATTTTCTTCTTCTTCTTTTTCCCTCAGTTCCATTGAACTCTAGCGTGATTGAGAAAGATCCCCCAGTAGCTTAGATCTAGAGTAGAGATCCAAAAGCTTCCAAAGAGAGAGATCCAGTTTCCATGGCAAGAGGTAAGTGTTTTCTTACCTCTTTCACTATGTTCATAGCATGTTTTGTTGTTTTGAGTTGTGAAGAGCCATTGTGTGCTTGTTTGAAGTATTATTAGCATGATTGAGCTTTAAGATGATGAATTATTGATTGATTGAGTGGCCAATTGCATGTTTATATGTGTTTCCATGGTGTGATTGAGATGAGGATATGATGTTTATGTATATGCTAATAGTAGTTTTAAATGTGTATTGTTGTTGGATTGGAGTTTGGATGAGATTGGAGCGAGACTTCTAGGTTTCCAAACGTAATCTATAGAATCTGGGTTGAGCACACGATCGTGTACCCGAGGTGCACACTCGTGTGGCCTTATTTCTGCATGAACACGGTCTTGCATAACACTTGTATACGTAAGAAAACCCACACACACGCTCGTGTACCCGTGCACACGCCTGTGTTTAGTTCCAATTCTACACGCCCGTGTAAACAGGACATATGAGTGTTGTGAGGCAACTACACGTCTCGTGCAGTATGGAACACAACTTTGTGCCTTGTATGCAGGCTCGTGTGTTGGCACCACACGCCCGTGTGACCAGCCAAAGTTTAATAAAATGATTCCAGAAGCTAGCACGTCCAAGGACACGAGTTGCACACGGTCTCGTGTGCCTTGACACATGCCCGTGCATATAAAGACACGCCCGTGCACCTTAAGAAAAGCAGAAAAAGAACTTAAAAGAAAAGCTAAGCCACTATAAACCATTTCTAAGCACACAGAACTCAGTAATAAGATGATATTATAGCATATCATGCATGATTATTAGTATAGATCACAAGATGTCATATAAGATGTTTTCAGAAACGGATCCAAGGATCCAATAGTCAGATTTTAAAGTATATATATACGATGTTCTAGACATCAGTTAGGGGTGGATACAAGAGGGCACCTGTGAGTTCGCACACCTACTAGAGAGAGAAACTAGCGTCCGCTAAAGAGGACATGGCCATTGACCAAACTTGTTAGAGAGAGTGTTGGTTGTGCATCAGTAGATTCAATAGGATTTGAGCTCACACAGTTAAGGTATCGAATCCCTGTATTCATTAGTCTGGCTAATATAGCAGATATTTTCAGATACAGTATTTTCTGTGACAGTTTTCAGCTTATACAATTTATATATTCAGGATTTTCAGATCATAGCTTTTATTATCAGAAAGAGCTTTTAGAAAAGAAAGTTTTTCAAAAAATCAGGCCCAAGGGTAAGTTTTATGATTTTACAGCATACACATGACATCAATATATGCATTTCATTTCATGTATAACATCTCATGAGAAACAAAGCAGAATAAGACAAAGAATAACATAGAAAACAGATGCACTTTAGAATATAAAAAGAATCAGAAATAAGAACATCAATTAAGAGGTGGTTTACGTGATGAGTCACGTAGCCAACTGAGTTTGAGACCTACGAATGTTTGAGTTAGGAAACGCTTGATGAATGACTTTGTCACTCACTCCTCCTTTCTTGTTTCTTTTTTGCAAGTCAGTGAGTAGTGAGGGCTTAGCTAGAGTGAGACAGTTGTAAGATTTTTTGGGATATGGGTTGGCAACAGATAGTATATTTGGCTCGCATGTTTTTACTTATCTCTCATTGTAGCATCCCAGGATTAGAAATGCCTTTTAGGCTAGAATTTGGGGTTAGATATGAGATTTAGCAATAGATTTGGAGTTAGAAGAGTCTAGGGGTGAGATAGTAAGTTTCTAGAGCTAGTATGGCTTGCGCGTGATTCTCCTTAGGAGGTTTCTTTCATACGTAGCGCGTAAAATGAAGATTCTTCGTTTTCCCTTGTGCATGATCGTGCATCATTTGATGCACTCCCGTGCATGCTTGTAGGAGGAGAGAGATGATGAGTTTATAAGTTTTCTTATCCATCCTTATCCTTTTTTAGCCAAAGTTTCTTCTTGTTTTCAGAGAATCCCAACCCTAGAGTTGATTTGCAGCAACGAGTAGCTCCTAATCCAGCTAGAGATTGAAGCAATTAGATAAAAAGAAAAGTAGAGTAGTCATGGCAAGAGGTAAGTGTTTCCTTGCCTCTTCCTTGAGTTTCCCAGCATGTGTTGAATGTGTGATATGATGATTTGTACTCCCAGCATGCTTGTGATTTATGTGACTTGAGTATGTATTGATATCATGCAAAAGAAAGACTTGTGTTGATTATTTCCACCCATGGATGTGTTTGCTACATAT
This sequence comes from Anacardium occidentale, assembly GCA_026122585.1. Classification (NCBI taxonomy): domain Eukaryota; kingdom Viridiplantae; phylum Streptophyta; class Magnoliopsida; order Sapindales; family Anacardiaceae; genus Anacardium; species Anacardium occidentale. The sequence continues at coordinate 114,352 of JAJEJH010000652.1, read as the reverse complement.
ATGTGTGATGATTTGATGCTTGAATTGTGAATGATGTGTTAATGATTAAATTGAAAGGTGGTTGAGTGTTGTTTTAAGTGTTGAAAATGCATAAAAGTGTTTAATTGCAAATTGATTGTGTGTTAAGCGGAATTCTACAAGTTTTAGGCAAGGTTTATCGAAGCAAAGCAGGACACACGACTGTGCTCCCGTGGACGCACGCCCGTGTACCTTGGCAATTGTAGGGTCACGCCTGTGTGCACGAGTTATGCACAGCTGATTTACGTAAGAGGCACATCGGTGTGCCTGAGGGACACAATCGTGCACTTGCATTTTTTAGAGAAAAGCAGTAGATATTCCAGAAGCTACCATGACTGGCTACACGGTTGATGCACAGCCTGTGTGTCTTCATGCATGCCCGTGTGTCTTGCCATGCATGCTCGTGCTCAGGCATAAGTTTTGTGAGTGGAGTTAAAATGAAGCATAAGGCATGAGAAACCTTTCTAAGGGCCATAAAACATTATCTAAGGACAAAATGAGATAAAATAATGCAGCATGAGCATCCTATAGCACGACATGCCTAGACAGTTGCATAAATAGGCATCAAAGGATTTGAATGCATTAGTTATTTAGCATTTAGAACCTGATATCCAGGTTAAGTGTTTTGGGTGAACTCAAGGGGGCATCTGTGGGATTTTAGTCTTCTGACTGTGGTTAAATTGTTTCATTTTCAGCTTACTGGTCTAAGGACTAGTATGTATGTATGTTTCAGCTTTCTAACATTTCGTTAGACTGTTTCAGCCTACATGGCCAAGATGTCGAATCCTTGTGTTCATCAGCCTGATTAGCACAGTAGGTATCTTCGGATACATAGAAATTCAGATACATGCATATTCAGTATTTTAATACGATGCATTCAGTATGACATGATACCATGACACCATAACACTTATTTCATAGCATTAATTATTAATGCAATCAAAAGAAAAAGAATAAGCGATATTCAGTTTTTGAGCAAGCAAAATGTATGAATATTTAGGCCAAGGCCAGATACGTATTTTGTTTTACATGTTTGTTTGGGGTTGAAGGAAGTAAGAAATGTTTACTAGGTAATTTTATCACTCACTCCCTTTTCTTCCTTCCTTTCTGGTAGGTATGTTTGGTACTGGTGAGGCGTGGGTGGACCATGACTGATAGGAGAAGGCTCTAGTTAGATTGTTCAGTTGGCCTGGTGGGACCATTTGTATAAATGTATGTACTCAAATGTAATGTATGTATATAAAGTTATTTTGACCCACCATTGTATATAAGAGTTTTCAGCTTCCGCATGCTTATGTATTAAGATTGTAGCAACTTTATTTTCATAGGATTTCTGTCTCGTATACCAAAATTTTCAGTATATTATTATTAAAAGAAATGAATTAGTAGTAGTGGTATGTGTGGCAGCGGGTCTGACACTCATGTATGTGTGTGTATTATATATAGTATACACTATATGAATAGTATGTACTATACATGAGTAGCTTGGGGATTGTACACGCATGTTTGGTATTTTTGATTTACTATCATAGTGAATTATATTTACAATTTTCTTTTATGAAGAAATTTTAAATTCAGCAAGAGCAGTCTTTTTACTGTAGAGATCCCCATCACAGTTATATTTTATTTATGATTTACAGTACATTTCTGTAGCGCACAGTGACCTGGGGCGGGGGTCGCTACAATTAGCCTCTCTCAAGTCCGATTTTAATTTATTACTACTTTGTTGGACTACCTACAGTTGAAGATTTGGCACAATGAGACAAATTCTTCGTGGTTTTTACTCTTGTTGTATTAGTCTTGATCTCATTCCTATATGTGACCAAATTTTGGCTAGTGTTACAGTTCCTTCCCTAAATGAAGTGTTTGCTCGATTACTTCGAGTTTTTTCTCCCAATGTTGTCTCCAGCCCTTTTAGTAGTGTCTCTTCTGCTTTGTCAACCTAATCTCAATCTTCTGTCAAAAGAGCATAGAGTGATCGAGATGGTAAAGGGAGTAAACCCAAATGAAGTTACTATCATTGATGGCATCGTTTAAAGGAAAAATGTTATAAGCAAACTTAAGCACATAGGTCCAAAATTGTTGTTCAAGCTAGCTATAGGTCACCTTCCTTCTCCTGCCAACCAATTTTCTGAGACTGTTCTTATCGTTGAATCAGTGTCTTCTCCACCCACTGAAGGATCTCCTCCTTTTGAGACTATTGCACTTGTTCCTATTACAGGTACTAACATTGTTCCTAGTAATGCTTTTGCTGATGCGCCTCCTACTCCAGATGCCTCCCCTATTGCGGTCGTGCCTCCTAATGACCAATTTCCTATCGCCATTCGTAAAGGTATCTGTTCAACTCGTAATCCTCACCCTATTATAATTTTCTTAGTTATCATTATTTATCTTCACCCTTTTATGGTTTCGTGTCTACACTTTTTTCTGTTTCTGTTCCTTCCAACACACATGAGGCCCTTTCTGATCCTAGTTGTCGACAAGCAATGGTCAAAGAGATAACTGCTTTCCATAATAATCATTCTTGGGACTTAGTGCCATTAGCTCTTAATCATTCAACTGTTAGATGTCGTTGGGTTTATACAATTAAGATAGGTCTTGATGGTAAGGTTGATCGTCTTAAAGCTTGGTTAGTTGCCAAGGGCTACACTTATGTTAATGGTTTGGATTATGATGATATATTTTCTTTAATAGTCAAGATATCTTTTGTATGGTTACTCTTATCTATGGTTGTCATTCGTCAATGGTCACTATTTCAGTTAGATATTAAAAATACCTTTCTACACGGTGAGCTTCAGGAAGAAATTTATATGATACGACCACCTGGTTTTGTTGCTTAAGGGGAGCCTGGTTTGGTTTGTAAATTTTGTCGCTCATTGTGTGGCCTACAACAGTCCCCACATGCTTGGTTCGAACGTTTTAGCACTGTTATTCAGGAGTTCGGTATGACTTGCAGTGAATTAGATCATTCTGTATTTTATAGGCATACAACACAGAGACGTGTATCTATCTTGTGGGTTATGTTGATGATATTGTTATCGCTGGTGATGATTGAAAAGGTATTAATCAATTGAAGAAACATTTATTTAATCATTTTCAAACTAAGGACTTGGGACTACTTAGATACTTATTTGGGATAGCAGTTGCTTAATTTAAGTCTGGTATTGTTATATCTCAAAAAGAAAGTATGCCCTAGATATCTTAGAAGAAGTAGGAATGTTGGATTGTAAACCTATTGACTCTCTCATGGACCCTAATACTAGACTTGTATCAGGACAGGGGGAGCCACTTGCAGATCTTGGAAGATATCAAAGGTTAGTTGGGAAACTCAACTAACTTATTATTACAAGACCAAATATCTCATTCTCAGTTAGTGTAGTTAGTCAGTTTCTTCAGTCTCCATGTGATTCTCATTGGGATGCAGCTAATAGAATTCTAAACTATAATAAGGCAGCACCAGACAAAGGTTTATTGTACGAAGATAGGGGTCATATACAAATTGTTGGATATTATGATGCAGATTGGGTAGGATCCTCAACTGATAAATGGTCAACTTCAGGATAGTATGTCCTTATTGGTGGTAATTTAGTTTCATGGAAAAGCAAGAAGCAGGATATTGTTGCTAGGTCAAGTGTAGAAGTTGAATATCAGGCAATGGCTTTGGTAATATGTGAACTAATCTAGTTGAAACAACTGATCCAAGAGCTGAAATTTACAAAGGTGCTACAAATGAAGTTACTCTGCGATAATCAGACAACTCTTCACGTAGCTTCCAATCCAGTGTTTCATGAGAAGACTAAATACATAGAAATTGATTGTCATTTTATTCATGAAAAAATTATGTCTGGTTGTATAACCACTAGCCATGTTAGTTCAACTGACCAATTAGTTGATATTCTAATTATATCTTTTAGAGGTCTTCGTATTGATTTTATTTATAACAAGCTTAATGCATATGATTTATATGCTCCAACTTGAGGGGGAGTATTGAGTTGTATACTTGATAGTTTTGGATATAATCAAAGTAATTAGGAAAGTAGAATACAATGCTTCCTAAAATAGAATTGTACAAGTGTATATATTTGTGTATCCTATTAACAAATGTAATATACAAAAATTTATTCAATAAACTTTACAAGGATAAATGGACAACTGTATTCATTATTGATAATATTTCAATAAGACAATATTTCTTTTCTGAAGTTGTCACTCTCACTACACCGAAAACTGAATTACAGTCTAAGAAAAAGAAAATGAGCACAAATAAAATAAAAACTATAATGTTGACAATTTTTCTTTCCAGAGAAACAACTAAATTCTTTTCCGTAAGTTTTTTTTCCCTTCCTTTTCCTCTTTCTCTCCTCTCATTTCTTTATATTACTAATGTGAAGAAAACCAATTGAAATGGACCAATTGTCTCTAAAGGTGGCACCAAATCCATGGGTCAGCATAGCTTAAGGAGCTTACTGATGAACGATCAGGATTATGCCAGCACATAATGTAACAGAAATTGTATTCTAGAAAAGTTTGTTATCCAGATGTTACAACACCTCAGCACCTCTAGAATATTTTGTAACTTGTATAAAATGGTTGTCGTATGCATGAATAGAGTTGAGCTTTTCCTTCAATTCATTCTTATTCTTTGTTGCCATTTTTCTCACATGGTATCAGAGCAAGGTTGAAGGCAACCTCTGATTCAAACAACTCATTATCCCAAAACACTCAAAATTTCTTCAACACATCATCCTTTAATTTCACCATACCTACTAAGCTTGAGCTCAACAATTATAAAATATGGAAAGCTCAAGTCATCCCCTCAATAAGAGCAAATGATCTTGAAGGTTTCATAGATGGATCTAAACCTGTCCCACCTCAATTCATGACACCAAGCACCAACTCCACTGAAATCATAACCATTCCTAATCCAGATTATCTTATCTGGAAAAAGCAAGACCAAACCTTACTAGGATGGCTTCTGTCCATAATATCAGAAAATATATTGAGAAAGGTCTCAAAAAGTAGCATTTCTTTTAATTTATGGACAATACTCAAGCTACTTTATGAATCTCAATCTCAGTCACGACCTTTCCAACTTAAGATTCAACTACAAAACACAAGGAAGGGTCAACAGAGTGTTGCAGAATACTTTGACAAGATAAGAGACATTGCTGATGAATTAAGCTTGGCAGGATATCATGTTGAAGAAGAAGAGCTAGTTCTACAAATCTTGGGAGGTCTGGGCATAGACTTTGAAACAGTTGTTTCTATAGCAACAGCTTTGAAGAAGCTTCCCACCTTGCAAGAAACCTTTACGCTTCTCCTTAATCATGAAGCTAGACTTGAGCGCATGCATTCCAACACCATGTTAGAACTGCAGAATAACCCTACAGCTCAAGTCACATTTTCTCAGAACTTCACACCCAAAGGCTCTTTGTCTCAAACAAATCAAAATTTTAGAGGCAGGGGACGTGGCAAAACAAGAAATACTGGAGGAAGAAATGGTTTGAACAACAAGCCCACATGTCAGTTATGCCATAAATATGGCCATTCAGTAGAAGTATGCTGGCACAGATTTGACAAAAATTTCAACCCTCAAGTTGTTCAGTCTCAAAAAAATAGTCAAGCCTACTCGGTCAACTCCAAACCAGCAAGCATGGCTTCTAACTACCCTTTCTCGGAAAATGGTACTGATCCAAATTGGTACCTTGATAGTGGGGCAACCAATCACATAACAAGTGATTTGAATAACTTGAGCATCAACTCAGACTATCAAGGTGGGGAATGAGTCACTGTAGGCAATGGTCAAGCTCTCAACATCACCCATTTTGGTAAAATTATTCTAAACTCCATTGAATTAAAAGATGTGTTAGTAGTGCCAAATATCACAAAAAATTTATTGAGTGTCTCAAAACTAATTAATGATTGTGATGTTTGTGTTTTGTTCTATGATAATGTGTGCATTGTGAAAGACAAGGGGGGAGAATTCTGCTCAAAGGAATAGCTGATGGAGGCCTTTATAAACTGGATGATGTTCATTTTCTGGATTCCAAATCAACCAGGTCTAAAACCATTACCACTCTCTTTGCATACTAAGAAGCTATTCAAAATACAACAAATAAGAACAAAAACCTACAGTTATCCAATGAAAATTATTACTCTTTTGAATCTCAAAGTTCCCTTGCTAACATTGATATCCTTCATAGAAGATTAGGACACCCAAGTGAAAACATATTATTTACTGTTATAAAATCTGGACTTGTCTCATTTCCTATGGCATTTAAAAAGAAAAAATTAAGTTTTTGCAATGCTTGTCAAATTGGTAAAATGTGTGAGTTGCATTATCCAAGTTCTGAAAATAAAATTGATCACCCTCTCGAAGTAATTTGTGCTGACATATGGGGACCCTCACCAGTTTTAGGATCAAATGGTATAAGGTATTACATTAGCTTCCTAGATAGTCACTCTAGGTATACATGGGTATATCCCCTTACCTTTAAATCACAAGCCCTTGAAACCTTTAAAAATTCAGAATCAAGATAGAAAAACAAATTGGAAAACAGATTAAGATTTTACAAACAGACATGGGGGGTGAATTTCTAGCATTCAATAATTATTTAAAGGAAGCAGGCATCATTCATAGGTTCTCTTGTCCATATACACATTACCAAAGCGGAAAAATTGAAAGAAAACACAGACACATTACTGAAACAGCCTTGACTTTATTGTCTCAAGCTGAAATGCCATTAAAGTTTTGGTGGGAAGCTGTTAATACAACAGTCTTCCTAATCAACAGAATGCCATCTTCTATCATCAATAATCTTTCACCCATTGAAAAGCTAACAAAGTCCCAACCAGACTACTCATTCCTTAAAACCTTTGGGTGTGCCTGCTATCCCAACTTAAGACCATACAATAAACAAAATTTAATTTTCACTCCAGCAAATGTCTTTTTTTTGGTTAGAGTACAAAACATAAAGGATATCTTTGTTTACACAGTTCTGGAAAAATATATGTTGCAAGGGATGTAAGGTTCAATGAGCATGATTTTCCCTACCAAAAAAATGTTTGAAAAACAATCACAGTCTTATAACCATGATAACACCTTCAATACACAGTTTTTGTCCACTTCAAAACCTTTCCTTCAAAAAGAGCAAAGTTCATGTGAAGGACCTTCAACAATAGTTCCTGAGGACAGAAATACTCCTCCATCAAGTCCTAACAATTCTACCAACACAAACCAGCATGAAAATCAATCTGAAAATGTTGAAAATGAGTGTATTAACACTGAAGTTGCTCAAGCTCCAAGAAATTCACATCTGATGATAACTAGAGCTAAAGCTGGCATACTCAAACCTAAGATTTATCAAGCTCAACTCTCTGATCAAACTCCAACAACAGTCCAAGAGGCTCTCTGCTCACCACAATGGAGACAAGCCATGGTGGAGGAATTCCAAGCTCTCCAAGAAAATCAAACATGGTCTCTAGTTCCCAGACAAAGTCATATGAAACCTGTAAGTTACAAGTGGATTTTTAAAAATAAATTCAATACTGATGGTACCATCTCACGTCATAAGGCAAGACTTGTTGCCAAAGGTCTCCTTCAAACTGCAGGAATCAATTACTTCGAAACATTTAGCCCGGTTGTCAAATTCAATACCATCAGATTAATCCTTAGCATGGCAGTAACACTTGGCTCGGAACTCAGGCATCGATATCAATAATGCATTCTTAAATGGGGATCTTATTGAAGATGTCTTCTTAGAACAACCTGAAGGGTTTAAAGACAAAGCTCATCCTAATCACATGTGTAAGCTACACAAAGCATTATATGGCTTAAAACAAGCCCCCAGGGCCTGGTTCCAAAAGTTAAAGGATGCTCTTGCTGAATGGGGATTCACCAATTTAAAATCAGATATGTCTTTATTTTTTATGCATAAAAGTGAAGACATAGTAATCATCCTAGTCTATGTTGATGATACAGTGATCACTAGCAGCTCGAAAACTTTTATTGAAGAGGTAGTGAAGAATCTGAAAAATAGATTTGCTTTAAAAGATGTTGGCCAGTTAACATATTTTTCAGGAATTGAAATTCAAAGATCAAAGAATTCTCTGCATCTATTACAAACCAAATATATCCAAGATATCCTAGCCAAAGCACAAATGACTCAGTGCAAACCATGTCCAACTCCCATGGTCATCGGCCAAAAGATCAACAGTGAAAAAGGTAAGTTAATGAAGAACCCACAATATATCGAAGTATCATAGGCTGCTTGCAGTATGCTACAGTAACACGTCCTGACATAGCTTTCTCAGTTAATAAGCTAAGTCAGTTCATGCAATGTCCTTTAAATGTTCACTGGAAAGGTGTCAAACGAATTCTGAGATATCTCCAAGGAATAGTTGAACTTGGACTACTTTATACTGTAGAATCTCACATGCATCTTCAAGCTTTGATAGATGCAGATTGGGCCTGCGATCCAACAGACAGAAAATCAGTTGGAGGATACTTGATAGAATTCAACAATAATCCAGTAAGTTTGTGTTCAAGAAAGCAGCGAGCAGGGTCAAGGTCAAGCACAGAAAGCGAGTATAGATCCCTTACCCAAGGAGCAGCAGAGTTGATATGGTTCCAGTCCATACTGAAGGACTTAAAATTTCAGGTTAATATACCTAAAATATGGTGTGATAATAAGAGTGTTATCTCTTTGGCTCACAACCCCATCTTGCATGGTAAATCAAAACGTATAGAGGTAGACATCCATTTTATCAGAGATGTGATCAACAATGGAGACCTAGAAATCCAATATATCAGCTCTAATGAGCAGACTGCTAATATCCTTACAAAACCTATATCTCTAGATCAATTTGTTTATCTCAGAAACAAACTCAATCTTCATTCTAGAAGCTAAAGTTTGAGGGGGACTATGAAGAAAACCAATTGAAATGGACCAATTGTCTCTATAGGTGGCACCAAATCCATGGGCCAGCATAGCTTAAGGAGGTTACTGATGAACAATCAGGATTATGCCAGCACATAATGTAACAGAAATTGTATTCTAGAAAAGTTTGTTATCCAGATGTTACAACACCTCAGCACCTCTAGAATATTCTATAACTTGTATAAAATGGTTGTTGTATGCATGAATAGAGCTAAGTTTTTCCTCCAATTCATTCTTATTCTTTGTTGCCATTTCTCTCACAACTAATTCATGGGCCAGCCCAACCCACAGCTCCTGCTCTGCTGCCACTCGTTGGGGTTTGCACTTTTCACCTTTTTGGCAAAGCTCCAATGGTCTCTGCTTATTTTTCAATTTGTTGCCATGGCTGTTGGGATTTTTTAGTTTGTTGCTATAACTGTCGGTATCTTCCACCTCATATGGATGGTTGCCAAGATTTAATCCCTTGAGCTCCCTCCTCCTGTGTACATATGACCTGGTGATCAGGTTCTTATCATGCATGCCTTGTGCTTTTCAACTAATTGCTTCATCTACTATACACCTTATGAGTCCACAGGTATTATGCCAGTACAGAACATTTGAAGGAGCTAGGTGGTATTGATACTGGGAAATATGTTGCTGGTGCCATTGTTGTTTTCAATCTTGATACAAAGCAAGTTAAATGGGTCACAAGTCTTGATCTAAGTACAGATAGTTCGAATTTTCATGCATATATATATTCTTCTCCAACTATTGTGGATTTGGATGGTGATGGCAATTTGGACCTTCTCGTTGGAATTTCTTTTGGCCTGTTTTATGTCCTGGATCATTATGGTAATCTCTTTAGATTGTTTACTGATTTTTTTTCTTCTAATGTGTTTCTGGTTGGGGCATATTTTATTATATACTGCCCTATTTCAGTCTTTGCTCAAATTCTAATCTTAATCATTTTCAAGAGCATGAGTTGTTTAATCTTTAGTAAGTGGTGCCTGGCTTGGATTGTTTCAACGCTTTGCAGGGATTATGAATTAGGGTTCTTTATTTTGTCTAGAAAATCGAGCTTGACTCTAATATGACTTCCTTTATTTGCACTTGCCCCTTTTTGTCTGCGGAATTAGTTGATAGATTCTTTTGTTTTTGTTTTCTTTCTACTATATTACTCATCCAAATCTATTACTGTTATGTAAATGATATAAGAAAATGCAGCTTTGTCTTTATTAACCAACACTGCGAAATAATTAGAAATGATTTCATTTCAACTTAAGTTTCTTGGATTATACTTTCCGAATATGTGAATTGTAGGCTCTAATTGTAACATCCCAGATTTAGAGAAGCCCTTAGGGGTAGAGTTTTAGGGTTAGAAATAGAATTCAGGAATAGATTAGGAGTCTAGAAGAGTTCAGTGGTGAGTTAGTAAGTTTCTAGAGTAGTGTGGCCTTCGTATGATTCTTTTAGGGAGGTTTCAATCATGCGAAGCGTGGGAAATGAATTTCCTTCATTTTCCCTTGTGCACTCCCGTGCACCTTGCCCTGCACGCCCATGCAGGTGGCTTAGAAGAGAGAGAGACGGGAGATTTAGTTTTCATTTCTCACCCAGTTTCCATTTTCAGCCAGTGTTTCTCTTATTCTCAGCAGTTCCCAGCCCTAGAAGAGAAATCCAACTTCCAGTAGGTCCCAATCCAACTAGAGAGATCAAAGATTAGCTTGAAAGAAAGTTTCCCAGCAGTCATGTCAAGAGGTAAGTGTTTCTTACTTCTTCTTGAGTTTCCCAACATGCTTGTGTTGATTGTGGATGTTGGAAATGTATGTTTATGTTTCCAGCATGTTATGACATGTATGTATGTTAATGTATGATGATGAGATGATGATTCAGATGATGATTTCCACCTAGAATGTATGCTTCCTTTGCTTGTGTGTGTGTTGTGAGATAATGATTGATTTTCATGGTGGAATCAGTAGTAGTTGATGAATGATGAAATTGAAGTTCTTTGCATGCTCATTGGAGTGTCTAATATGCATGTTTTCAATTAATTTGAGTTTGATTGAGAAATGGATGTGTTTGGATGAGTTCCTGCATCTTCCAGGTGAGCGGTGTCATTGTAAAACCAGACGCACGCCCGTGTGCTTGCGAGTGCATGCCCTGTGTCCTGGTTTCTACGCGTGCACACCCGTGTGCATGAAGTGCACACGGCCAGGAATGTAGAGGACATGACCGTGTGTCCTGAGGGACACGGTCGTGTGTCCGTTCTTTGAGTGAAAAGTTAGATTTTCCAGTAGCATGCACGACCAGCCACACGACAGATGCACGGTCCTGTGCGTTTGGGCACACGCCTGTGTGCCCTTGCCCAGCACGGTCGTGTGTATGTGTTGCACGACCGTGTGTCTTCCTCACACGCCCGAAGTCAGCCAGAATTTCTAAAAATTTCAGAAAATGGATAATTAAGCATGGGGAACCTAATTTAAAGGCTAATAATCATCAGATAAGCCAGAATTCAAATAATAATGCTGCATGAGCATACCATAGCATGTCATGTAGCTTGACAGAGGATCAAGGGATCCGAATCCAGTAGGTTTCAACATTCAGAACCTGATATACGGGTTACAGTTTTGGGTGAACTCGAGGGGGCATCTGTGGGATTCAGCTTTCTGACACTAGTCAAATTGTCCAGTAGCATTTCATTTTTCAGCTTTTTAGCCAGTAACTAGAATGTTCAGCCCACATGACCAAGATACCGAATCCCTATGTTCATCAGCCTGATCAACACAGTAGGTACCTTCGGGTACATACAGATATAGATTCAGATGCATGCATCATCAGTCATTTTTAGTTTCCAGCTCAGCATGTCATTACACATATATCATGGCATGACTAAATAATGAATTTTAGTAACCAGTTCAGTAATCAGATAACTAGTAACCAGTTGCAGCGCCAGCAAGCGATTAGATGCATGAATAGGACCGAGGCCAAGTATTTATGTTCTTGTTTGTTACTTGCTTAGGCGAGGGAAGTAAGGAATGCTTATTGGGTGATTTTTATCACTCATCCCCTCTCTTCTTCCTTTTTTTTTTTCAGGTCAGTTTACTGCTGGCGAGGAGCGGATGGACTGAGGCCGATGGAAAGGACCCCACACATAGTATTCAGTTGTATTTTCAGTTTTTGGCCTGTGAGGTTGCTACTTGTACATTTGGTAAATGTATATATTCAGATGTAAAGAACAATTGTAAAGAACAGTTGTATATATGAAAAAGGCCAGTTTGGGCCCATTATATATTTCAGTTTCAGATTCAGCTTCCGCTTGTATACAAATGTTCAGTAGCAGTAAATTTCCTTTTCATAGGATTCAAGTCGCGAGTACCTAATTTTCAGTTTATTAAATAAGAGAACAGTATTACTTAGCAGCAGGGGTACTCATGGCGACGGGTCTTACATTTTTGGTATCAGAGCGTTTCTCTTTGCCATTTTAGTAGATATTTGAGGTTGTAAGTGTGTGAAGTTTGGTTTCTCTCTTTCGTAGCCATCGTCTAGATCCTCCTCACAGCACAGTCAGGTATTATTTCCAGTTTTATTATGATTTATGTTTCTAGCCCCTTGTCTGCTTATGGTGTTATAGATAGAAAAGAGTATACCCCTAGATACATAGATGTAGCCACTAGTAGCCCTCATGTCTGTCCTATGAGTGTTAGTGATAGATGGTGATCTCAGAGCTCCTCCCAAGTGTCTATGAGGCCAGAACAGTTAAGAGAAATGATTGGGAAAGTAGTCAGAGAAAGCCTCCAGCAAGCTGGAGTGGGAAATATACAAGAGCCAGTTAGAGTTACTCCTCCCCAGCATGAAAGCCATCAGATCCCAAGAAGAAGACATGCTCAGTCTCAGTAGCGGTCTCAGCCTCAGTCAGTTAGAGAGAGGCATCAATTTCTAGCAGAGTACAGAGAGTTTAGCCAGGGTATGAGTACAGAGATAGCTGGCACCAGTTCATCAGCGAGACTTCATCCGATCTACCATTTGCCAAGGTCGTTTCAGCCATCAAAGTTCAATGGGTCCAGGGATCCAACAGTGGCAGAAGAATGGGTAGAGTCAGTGGAAAGTGTAATGAGGCTCTTCACTCTATCAGAGAGAGAGAAGGTTCGATATACGATGTTCCTGTTGAGAGGTGACGCCAAAGTTTGGTGGAGTCTAGCTAAGGCTTCCATCAATGAGGAACGGCTGTCATGGGCAGAGTTTAGACAATTGTTTGATGCATAGTACAGGAGTACTGAGGTACTGTATGCCAAGGCCCAGGAGTTTATTGACTTGACTTAGGGGTCCAGCTCAATTAAAGGGTATGCCACAAAGTTTAATGTTTTGACGAGATTCGTCCCTAGTTTGGTGGGGACAGAGATGGGTCGAGTGCAGAAGTTCATCCATGGCTTGCACCCTGCAATAGCCAAGGATGTTATGACTGGAGCATATCCTTCCCAGCGGTTCAATGATGCTTTGGGGAGAGCGCTCAGATCAGAGGCTGGTCTTTAGAGGATGAGCGCTATGACCAGAAAGGTTGATAGAGAGCAAAACGCAGAGGATAGAGAGCAGAAGGCAGAGGATAAAGACAGAGGCAAGAGACCTACGTCAGTCGAGAGGTCAGCCAGAGACTTTCAGAGACAGAGAATTGCACCCCAGCTGCCACAGTGTCCCAGATATGGCAGGCGACATTCTGGAGGGTGCCTTGCTGACCAGATTGTGTGCTACTTGTGCCGTCAGCCAGGGCACAGGATGGCAGAGTGCCCAACTAGAGGTGGAGCTGGTGGTGGGCCCAGTAGAGGTGGTGGTAGTCAGTTCAGAGGTTGAGGAGATCCACCCAGAGGCGGAGTGAGAGCAGAGAGAGGTGGACTTGATGTTTCTAGACCTAGTGGCGAAGCACCTGGAGGAGGTGCTGGTACTTTAGGAGGTGGTGGCGACAGAGCCAGAGTATATGCTGTCTGCCAAGAGTAGGCAGAGGCCATACCCCATGCAGTGACTAGTCAGTGACTTTATCTTGATACTCCTTTATCTGTTTTTGTTGACCGCGGGGCCACACATAGCTTTATACCCAGGGGAGTAGTGGAGAGATTAGGGATTAACCCTAGTGTGGCGAGTAGGAGTATCCTTATAGAGATGCCAGATGGGGTTTATGTGGTGAGTTGATAAAGTTCAAAGATACAGATCGTGAATGTCAGACTCAAAGAGATTCCCTCCCTGCTTAGTTGTTAGAAATTCAGTGGCCCTAATTTCAGTAAGTTTAGAAGTCTAACAATAGAGATCTGGGTAAAGGTAGTACTAGTATGATAATCAGAGAGAAGATTGTAGGAGCTTTTGAGAAGAGATTTATGGTTGTCATCAGAGGTAGTTACCAATAGTCAGTTTGATGACCTTCAGAGATCAGAGATTTGAGATGAGTATCAGAGATCTATTCAGTAGGTATTAGAGAAAGAGAGAGATTTTGTCTCAGTTATCAAAGAAATGATATCAGTAACTTCTTTCCTCCAATGGTTTAGTGAGAAGGTGGAGAGAACTTCGAGCTCAGAGATAGAGTTCAGAGGATCAGTATCTACCCGAGATTAGAAGAGAAAGATTTGAGATCAAAGAGAATTTTAAAAGATCAACCTGTTTTGAACTCTACAGAGAGGAAGAAACTGATATGAAGATCAAGCTAATCAACTAATTCAAGAAAAGAAGATAAAGAGCAATAAGTGCAATTAGTCAGAAAGGTAGAGAAAATACAGAGAGAGACTTCTGTGAAGCCTATGCTAGAAGTAACGGGAGACAAAGCTTTAGTTGCAGTCAGTCAAGACAGAGTTTCAGAGTGTTCAAAAAGAAAAAGGGAAGAAAGATCCCACCAAAGTTCAGTTTCTCAGAAAGAAAAAGCAGCTCTCATTTAAGGGCATTTGGGGGAAAGTTTCCCTCATGATGTCTTCCTTGATGATTGATGATGATACTACTTAGATTTTATATGGGAGAGTAGTAGAGAGGTTTGAGTCATCCCCAGCATAGCAGGTGACATATAGTAGTACCTGTGCTCCAATGACAGAGGATGACATAATGAGGAATGATCATAGAGCTTTTAAGATAAAAGCAAAGAAGATTTGCTTAGTGCTTGGAGTATATGGCCACAGTAAGACTACAACAGTGAAAGAGACAAAGATATTAAATCTGATCATAGGCTATGATTCCCTGGGTAAGTAGGAAAGGAAACAGATGCTTAGTGAGAGAAAAGATGCCAGACTTCAGCTAAGAAGTGATCATTTCAAGGCTGGCAAAATAGAGTTCAAGTTAAGTGAATCAGAGTGCGCAGCGGAAGCGAAGTGAATGAGAAGTAAAGCTTTAATGCAAGATCAGCAGTGAAAGAGACAAGGGTTTCAAAAGGATAGTTTCAGAAAAGACCTCGAGATCGTCTTCAGAAAGCAGGAAAGTTTGTGAAGTCAGTAGTAAGCTTCGAGATAATCAGATGAGAATTCAACAGAATTATGGAAGAAGCCATTTGAGAGGTAGAGTCTGAGATCAGAGGGGTAGGATCCCAGAGTTAGTTAGATAAATTCTGGAGTCAGAATTTTTTTAAAGGGGGAGGAATGTAACATCCCAGATTTAGAGAAGCCCTTAGGGGTAAAGTTTTGAGGTTAGAAATAGAATTCAAGAATAGATTGGGAGTCTATAAGAGTTCAGGGGTGAGTTAGTAAGTTTCCAGAGCAGTGTGGCCTTCGTATGATTCCTTTAAGGAGGTTTCAATCATGCGAAGTGCGGGAAATGAATTTCCTTCATTTTCCCTTGTGCACTCCCGTGCACCTTGCCCTGCACGCCCGTGTAGGTGGCTTAGAAGAAAGAGAGACGGGAGATTTAGTTTTCATTTCTCACCCGATTTCCATTTTCAGCCAGTGTTTCTCTTATTCTCAGCAGTTCCCAACCCTAGAAGTGAAATTCAGCTTCCAGAAGCTCCCAATCCAGCTAGAGAGATCAGAGATTAGCTTGAGAGAAAGTTTCCCAGCAGCCATGTCAAGAGGTAAGTGTTTCTTACTTCTTCTTGAGTTTCCCAGTATGCTTGTGTTGATTGTGGATGTTGGAAATGTATGTTTATGTTTCCAGCATGTTATGACATGTATGTATGTTGATGTATGATGATTTCCTCCTAGAATGCATGCTTGCTTTGCTTGTGTGTGTGTTGTGAGAGAATGATTGATTTTCATGGTGGAATCAGTAGTAGTTGATGAATGATGAAATTGAAGTGCTTTGCATGCTCATTGGAGTGTCTAATATGCATGTTTCCAGTTAATTTGAGTTTGATTGAGAAATGGATGTGTTTGGATGAGTTCCTACATCTTCCAGGTGAGCGGTGTCGTTGCAGAACCAGACGCACGCCCGTGTGCTTGCTAGTGCATGCCCGTGTGTCCTGGTTTCTACGTGTGCACGCCCGTGTTCACAAAGTGCACACGGCCAGGAATGCAGAGGACACGACTGTGTGTCCTGAGGGACACGGTCGTGTGTCCGTTCTTTGAGTGAAAAGCTAGATTTTCCAGTAGCATGCACGACCAGCCGCACGACAGGTGCACGGTCCCGTGCGTTTGGACACACGCCCATGTACCCTTGCCCAGCACGGCCATGTGTATGTGTTGCACAACCATGTGTCTTCCTCACACACCCGTGCGTCAGCCACGATTTCCAGAAATTTCAGAAAATGGATAATTAAGCGTGGGGAACCTAATTTAAAGGCTAATAATCATCAGATAAGCCAGAATTCAGATAATAATGTTGTATGAGCATACCATAGCATGTCATGTAGCTTGACAGAGGATCAAGGGATCTGAATCCAGTAGGTTTCAGCATTCAGAACCTGATATACGGGTTACAGTTTTGGGTGAACTCGAGGGGGCATCTGTGGGATTCAACTTTCTGACACTAGTCAGATTATCCAGTAGATTTCATTTTCAGCTTTCTAGCCAGTAGCTAGAATGTTCAGCCCACATGGCCAGGATGCCGAATCCCTGTGTTTATCAGCCTGATCAGCACAGTAGGTACCTTCGGGTACATACAGATATAGATTCAGATGCATGCATCATCAGTCATTTTTAGTTTCCAGCTTAGCATGTCATTACACATATATCATGGCATGACTAAATAATGAATTTCAATAACCAGTTCAGTAATCAGGTAACCAGTAACAAGTTGCAGCACCAGCAAGCGATTAGATGCATGAATAGGGTCGAGGCCAAGTATGTATGTTCTTGTTTGTTGCTTGTTTGGGCGAAGGAAGTAAGGAATGCTTTCTGGGTGATTTTTATCACTCATCCCCTCTCTTCTTCCTTTTTTTTTTCAGGTCAGTTTGCTGCTGGCGAGGAGCGGATGGACTGAGGCCGTTGGAGAGGACCCCACACATAGTATTCAGTTGTATTTTTAGTTTTTGGCCTATGAGGTTGCTACTTGTACATTTGGTAAATGTATATATTCAGATGTAAAGAATAATTGTAAAGAATAGTTGTATATATGAAAAAGGCCAGTTTGGGCCCATTGTATATTTCAGTTTCAGATTCAGCTTCCGCTTGTATACAAATGTTCAGTAGCAGTAGATTTTCTTTTCGTAGGATTCCTATTGCGAGTACCCAATTTTCAGTTTATTAAATACGAGAACAGTATTACTCAACAGCAGGGGTACTCGTGGCAGTGGGTCCTACACTGATCATATTTTGTTATGTTTGCAATATATAGCTTTCTATATGCAGGTCATGCCTATTTTCTTTTTTAATTTGAATTTGAGACAATCTAGAATATTCTTTCCAGTTATATAGTTCTGCTAAACTTATATGGATTGATTTACTTTTTCCTATTTTCTCTATGACCTAACTGCTAGTGTAATCTCAATAAGACAATTACAATCACTTTTAAGCTTGTAGAATAGAACGCAGAAGACCAATCAATATGACATTGAGGCAGATTCTTGATTTCAAGCTGCTAGAGACTCATACAGCTGATGGCCGCAGTAAAGAGGAATTTGTTGTATATGTTTTCACGAACGAAAATTATGTTTGTACAAAGATCTCCTTGTTTAATTCTATTTTTTTCTTATCCAGACTGATTTTGAATGTACTAGCAACTTAGTGAAAATTCTCTTTAGAGAAAAGTTTCCTCTTGAAATGGCAGAAATTGAAGGTGCTGTTGTTGCAGCTGATATCAATGATGATGGCAAAATTGAACTAGTGACCACTGATACACATGTAAATATTGCTGCGTGGACTGCACAAGGAATGGAAATTTGGGAACAGCATCTACAGAGTCCCATTACCCAGGTTTATTACAGTACCAATTTTTCAATATGGACTTGTGCTGGAATCAATTGAAGTATCAAGCATACAAGTTGACTGATAATGCATGGATATAGATTCCTGTCTCATGTGTGCCTGTTGAATCAGTACATAATGAAGCATGCCTTATTAATATGACTTTGCTAGTGCTTACTCTAATGATTTTCTTAGGACTTCATAGATATGATTATGGTATAGCTGCTAATAATAAAATGCATGTTCATGCTCTACATAGAAAAGTTGCATCTAATTCTACTTGTATGGATTTGTTTGTCTATTTATTCTGAACTGTTCATTAATCCTGTTATACTTGTTCTACATACAACATTGCACATGGTGATTTGCTTTAACAATCATTTTATGAGTCTTGCTTGTTTCTATTTTAATGTAGACTAGTGATTGTAATTATCATAAATACCTTTAGTTGCTTAGTTATAGAGCTTTCTGAAACACCTTATTTGCAGGGTCCCTCTGTAGGTGATGTTGATGGGGATGGCCATGCTGATGTCACGGTTCCAACCCTATCAGGGAATGTATATGTTCTTAGTGGCAGGGATGGCAGCAAAGTTTGTCGTTATCCATATCGAACTCATGGAAGAGTGATGAATCAAGTTCTTCTTGTTGATTTAAGTCAACGTGGGGAGAAAAACTAGGGGCTAACGCTAGTTTTGACATCATTTGATGGCTACTTGTACCTAATAGATGGACCAACATCATGTGCTGTTGTAGTTGACATTGGTGAAACTTCATAAGTCATTTTTTTTTCCCTTTGTATATTTTGTCCCTTATTTTTCCTTTTCAAATATCTAGACTAAATGTAAGTCTCCACATAACAGATATAGCATGGTGTTGGCAGACAATGTTGACGGTGGGGTTGATCTCGATCTTATTGTTACAACAATGAATGGCAATGTTTTTTGCTTCTCAACTCTTGCTCCACACCCTCTCCTCAGGGCAAGATAAATCTAAACCTTTGTTTGCAGATGATTACTTAGATTTTCCTAGCATGTTGGATATCATTTTCATGTTTTCATTTTCAGGCATGGAGATCAAGTAACCAAGAAAGAAACAATGTTGCACAGTGTCACAACCGTGAAGGGGTCTTTGTTACTCAGTCATCTAGAGCTTTCTGAGATGAGGACGGCAAAACCTTCTGGG
Organism: Anacardium occidentale; assembly: GCA_026122585.1. NCBI lineage: Eukaryota > Viridiplantae > Streptophyta > Magnoliopsida > Sapindales > Anacardiaceae > Anacardium > Anacardium occidentale. The sequence continues at coordinate 94,938 of JAJEJH010000652.1, read as the reverse complement.
TGGAGATTGAGATTGTAGATAAATACAGATACACATCTGGGTTTCAATCACCATATAATGTCACTGTAAGTTGCTTTCCTTCATGCAGATTACTGCTTTTAGCAACAACTTAGATCTTTAAATCTTCTTAGATCTGAGTTCTTCTTTATTAATTCCTATATTTAAAAAAAAAATGCAGACAAGCTTGTTGGTTCCAGGTAATTACCAAGGAAATAGGACAATTAAGTAAGGCAAATCTTTGAACGGCCAGGTAAATATAGAATTGTAATGCCAACAGTTGGAGTAAGGAATACTGGGACAGTGCTGGTCGAGTTAGTTGACAAGAATGGACTCTATTTTTCAGATGAATTTTCTCTCACATTCCATATGTATTACTATAAACTACCGAAGTGACTTCTTGTACTCCCAATGCTTGGGATGTTCAGTGTGCTTGTCATCTTTCGACCACAAGAGGCCGTGCCTTGGCCATCCTTTTCAAGGAACAGTGACATGCGATGAACATCCCTTACCTTGCAAATGTGGTCAACATATGAACTGATTTTCACCTGAACCAAAGGCCAGATCCCTCAATGTCCCAACTGAATGATTTTTGAACCAAGAAATTCGAGACTTGTAACATAATTTAATTTGAGTTTCATATGTTTCCATAGTTTTGCAGATAATCGAATGAGGAAGTATATATTTATTGAAAGTTGAAGCCTCGGTTTCATAGTAATTTCAACTGTAGATGTGATATGGGAAAATTGTTGTTGGTCTTGGTTTGCTATTGTTTAAATCGTAACTCGATCCATGAAGTGTAATCTGAGCTGGTTTTGTTTGAATCTATCATTTAGTTTGAACAACTTAATTTCGAGTTTTAGTTAAATACTTTGGATCAAAATCAGTTTGTTTATATATTAAATGATATTATTTATCTTGTTTATAGTGGTCACCAACTTCAATCTACCGCTATACATTAGAATAAGTTAAAACGCGACCTAAGAATTTTCAATTACGGAGAATCATTTCATGCAAAAACTGCTCTCCCTTTTTTCCAGTGAAGGGGTGAGGAGGATACACTGTTTAATACAATATGTATATTATTCATAAATGGACGATTGAAGGCTAAATTGTGATTGCCAAGCAACATCAACTGTATACAATCATCTTGTTTTCATTACCTAATACAGTGTCAGATTTTATGCTATCGCCAATAGTTTCACCGTGCTTTTGAAAGTGTCTCCAATAGCTCGGGTTCAGTTCATTTGATTTGTTAAATTCAAATCCAATCCTACCTACACCCAATTGATATGGTTTTAAATCCGTTATAAAATTTAAAAAAAAAAAAAATTCATGATCAAAATCAGGTTAGCATAACAGGTTTGTCTTCTCAGGCTTATAACTTCAATGGAATGCCCTTCACTAAGAAAACAAGACAAGACAAAATTTTTTTATTTTTACAATGAGAAAACTGTCTAAATTAATTCCCTGATCAACTAGTCAATAATTCAGAATAGTAAAACTCCGAATGAGCATACTGCCCTAACAACACCCACCGAATAAAATAAAAAACCTTATATTGGTTTGGAATCATGAAAACTCGACCACACGAGGCAACAAGGCTCAAATTTGTCAAGTACTTTTCTCCTGATTTATTGAGCCTATTGCGGCTTATAGTCAATAACCTAAAGATGATAAGCTGAAAAAAGGTAATCTAAAGTGCTACCTATAAACAATTTCATTCTTGTGCTGAGAAAAGCCATAAACTTGTATAAGAAAATCAATCTGTTCATGAAACAATCTATGATTTTAAGCAGGAACAATTTACGTATACAAAAGCCTAAAAAGCTTATACAAAAGCTGAAAAGCTTACATTAGGATCAAAAGACCTGCAACACAGGCCTCTTGCCAAGCCTCTTGATTTCTCTATCCATATTCCCAGTAAGCATCAATCCAAACATCTTGAAATCACATAAAAGGGACCAAAACGGGTACCCAAAAGTTGCAGGAACATTTCCTTCGACAAAGAAATGACTATACCAGGCGAATCCATAACCAGAGATTGGCACAAACACCAGAAAATACCAGTTAAATAATATCGAAAAAAGCAAAAAGATAATACTTGTGAGTGTGCCCACAAAGTGCCAACGCCTTGTGCTTGGTTTTGAGTGCTGGTTCACATAGAAAGCCCAAAACTCCTCTAAACTCCTGAAATTCATATCCCAATTCAGAAAAAGAAAAGTTTTTGATGTCTTGATCTTCTGAATATCTGGGTGGTGAGTTTGGATTTGCTTGACTTGACCAGGAAAAGACTGATCGGTATAGGGCGATGGAAGAGATTGTGGCTATGATTCAAAACAAAAACAGAGACCAGAAGAGATGAAGTTTTTATGTAATTTGGGAACAAACTTAGTTGAGTTGTAGTTTAGGTTTGTCTTTGTTGGAAAAAATCAAGGTAGGTTTCCTGTCTCCTCTTCAATGCTTTTCTTATATTATTATTATTATAGTTCCTGTGACATTAATTAGAATCATTTATTATTAATACGCATAAATGATTATTATCAACGTTTTAAATTATTTTAAATATTAAAATTTTTTTTTCGTACTTATGATTTTGTTCTAAATTTTGCTTATACTCAATCACACACAATAGTTGAGTCGATGATTTTTAATATAAATGGCTCATAAATAGCCTATGTATTACTCATAGCATATGTTCCTAAAAATAAAAATTTTAGAAAATTCATTTCACATTTTTTTTTTAACCTATATCACATGTATGGTGGCATGAATTTGTAGCTATGGATTAAATTACCCCAAATTCTTCTTTTTTAATCTCTAAATTTTGTTATGATTCTCATTTAAAATATTAACCCAATTATACTCATAATGATTAATTTTAGACAAAAATTTTTAATTGAAACTTTAACCCAATTGTCAAACTAAATCCGGATTAAACAATCAAATTTATACTATAACATCTTGATTACTTAAATTAATTTTTATATTACTATTATTTTAGTTTGTGTAAAATTAATTAAAACAATTGATTTTTAATATGTATAAATGATTATAGCTAACGGTTTATAAATTTTAAAGATATAATCAAACATTTTAATTTAATATCTGTTTTATTCTTATCTCTAATATTGAAAACAATTAATTTTTAAACTGATTTTCATTCATATTTTCATCTAATAACTAATTTTTAAAATGATAAAATATTATTTTTTAATTTATTGATTAATTATTTGAGTTAAACGATGATCTTGATAAATAAAATTAGATGATTTTTTTGTTGTTGGATATAAAAAATTTAATAGGTGCAATTATTCTTAACCATTACTGATCGCATCTAATATTATTTATATCTTTATTTATCTCAACTATGTAGAGGTCTGTACTATATATTACGACACATACTATATTTATTTATTATTGTTATGATTTTATTTTATTTTTTTACTATTGAGAATTTTCATTGTTAATATATAACAAAAATCCTACAAATACTTATCTGAAAGTATGCATGCGGAAACTATAAATGTAAATATATAATATATAATATAAAATACTATAAACTAAAACACATCATATACTAACATGATTTTCACAAAAAATACTATACAAATATATATATGTATACGCATGAAAACTATACATTATATGCATAAGAATAATATAAGGCATGTGAGTCACTAAACATGCCATTTGCAATGAAACTGGATCCCATTCACAACCACCTTATGTCAAACTCAGCCTCTAGATCACTGACCTACAAAAAAGGAAAACTTTAGGAAGAGAGTGACGAGTTACTTAATAAGCATTTCCTAGCTGTGTCCACAAGTAGGTTTTTATTCTACTCTATCTTCGTGACTTTTCATATTATTCTTTGATTTTTTATCTCATTGTTTTGCATACTCTATTTATTGTCTGATATTTTATGTTTATCTTATCTTTGTCTTATGATCTTTGTTTTGTTACTGTTTATAACATCTTTTGCTCTTTTTCATTTCATACTATGTATGACATAATTTGACGTATGTTGAAATCGTGTCTATGTTGAAAATCATATGTTAACCCTTGGGCTTGCTTTCTGAAAAACACCTTTTGAATATAAAAATTGTAATTCGAAGATCCTAAATAAGGCATATCTGAATACATACATACATACATACATACATACATACATATATATATATAAAAGTTGCATCTGAAAACATTGTATCTAAAAACATTGTATTTAAAAATATCTATTGTGCTGATCAAATTGATGAATACAAAGATTCGATACTTTGACCATGTGAATTCAATCCTACTAAAGCTTTACTAATGCATGACCAATGCTTTCTCTAATGAGTTTGGTCAAAGACTATGTCTTCTTTAACAAATGCTAATTTCACTCTCTAACAGGTGTATGAACTCATAAGTTCCCTTTTGTATCCACTCCTAAAATGATGTTTAGAATATTGTATTTTTCTACTTTAAAAACATGTATTTAGATCACTTGATCCTTTTTTGAAAACACTATTTTGGCATGTTATGTTATGTTTTTCATGCATGATATTTTATTTTATTTTCAAATTATTAAGTTCTAGGTGTATTATAATAGATCACTAGTCTTTTGTTCTTTATTAGATAATTTCTACTTACTGCACGGTCATGTGGCTCAGGACACATGATTATGTCCTTGCGTTGCACAAGCCTGTAGTCATCTTGTTCAACACGATCGTGATCTACTTGCATGGTTTGCTAATATGGTACTGGTACACGACCATGACCCTATAAGCATGGTCGTGCCTTTCATGCTTATCCAGTCACACACAGTTAACATACACAACTGTGATATTGTAGAAATACGATTGCACGACCGTGTGTCATGTTATGCTTATATAATATTGTGTCTAGAATTTCATAACCAACCACAATTCATTTCAATCATAACCAAGCTCACTTAAACACTTATATAACATTATTAATCTAATTTTGCACATATTATATGCATCAATAACACTAAATCTCATCAACACATACATTAAAAGCTCACACCAAGGCATATATATATGTCGTACATGTTGCTAAGCCTAAAGCTTCATTATTTCATCTTTATTCTCTCATCTTAATACTTTTTCATTATATTTAAGCATCAAATATGAATCAAACATCAACATAACAAAATAAAATAGAAACTCATGCTATGAAATAGGGGAAAAGAGGTAAGGAAATGTAAGACTAGTTGCTGTATATATTACTATTACTCTATGTAATAGCCCAGGGGTAGACCTGCCATTTTAGGCTTTGAGAATAAGGATAAAAGAGAGATTTCTAGTTAGGAAAGGGTTCTGAGAGGATTCCAGGGGTAGAAAAGTCTTTTAGAGGCTTATGGATATTCTGAGAAGAATATTCCATATATGGCACGAGGAGAGAGAGATTTGAGAATTTTGAGGGGCACACGCCCGTGTGTCCAAGGCACATGCCCGTGTGCCAGGAGAGAGATGAGTTATAAGTTTATTTTCCCGTATTTTTCCCTGCAGTTTTCCTTTAGCTTTTCTTCTCTTCTCCTTTTTTCAGCAAACCCTAGAGCAAAATTCGTCCAGCCAGCTGCCATAGTTCCTGTTAGAGATCTAAGACCAACTAGAGAGAGAGATCCAGATGCCATGGCAAGAGGTAAGTATTTCTTTACCTCTTCACTTAGGTTTCCAGCAAGCTTTTCTGTTTTTGAGCTTAATGGATGCTTGTTGTGTGATGAGTATGATTTCCCAACATGATATGATGACGATGAAATGCTTTGAGTGATGATTCATGCGTTTATTATGCAATGTATGCTGTGTATGTTGCTTGAGTATGAAACCATGGAAAATACAAGAGATTTGATGTGTTAAATGAGAAATGTATGAGTTGAGTATGATTATGGGCATGAGCTTATGCTGTGTTTATGTTTGATTGAAAGATGAATGAGTTTTGAATGTTTTTGAGTGAGATTTTCTGGGTTTTCAGACACATCTGCAGATTCTGGATTGAGCGCACGACCGTATACCTGAGGGACACGCCCATGTGACCTCAAATTGTATGAACATGACCTTGCATGTTACCCGTGTGCGTATGAAAATCTACACACATGCCTGTGTACCCGAGTGCACACATCCATGTGTCTAATCCCAAATGCGCACGCCCGTGTAGACAAGACACGCGATGGTGCTGAGGCTGCTACATGTCTGTGCAGTGTGATACAAGGCCGTGCGCCTAGTCATGCACGCCCGTGTATATGCACCACACGTCCGTGTGGTCAGCCAATTTCATGAATATTGAGAAATTTCCAGAACCATGCACACCCAACAGCACGATGAGCACACGGTCCTGTGTGCTTGACGCACCCCCGTGCACATTAACACACACGCCCGTACGGCTTAAGAAAGACAGAAAAGAGAAATTTAAATAACGATAAGCTACCCTAAGCATTCCTAAGAGAATTCTAAGCTTGAGAAACATAAGAATAACAAGAGATAACATCATATCATGTATGATTATCGAGCATTGAGCATGACATGCCATATATGAGACATTTTCAGAAAAGGGGTCTACAGATCTAAGAGATGTTTTAAAAGTATATATATATATATACGATGTTCTGAACATCAGTTAGGGGTGGATACGAGGGGGCACCTATGAGTTCGCACGCCCGCTAGAGAGGGAAACCATGCACTAGAGAGAACATAGTCGTGCACCAGTAGTTTTCTTATAGGTTTGAGCTCATTAGGCCAAGGTGTCGAATCCCTGTGTTCATCAGTCTGGCCAACATAACAGAGATATTTTTTAGATACAGTACTTTCGATACTGTTTTCAGATATACTATATGTATATATATATGAGGATCTTCGGATCAGAGATTTTTATCAGAAAAAGTTTTTAGAAAAGATGAGTTTTCAAAAAAATCACGCCCGAGGGGCAAGTTTTACGAGAAATGAGATTTACATGACATCAGAGCATGCATACTATGTCATGTACAACATTTATAAGAAACATATGAGATAAAAGTAAAGTACAAAGCATAAAACAAATGAAAACTCTAAGAATGAAACGATTAAAGGAAGTAAAGAGATAAAAGATAAGAAAAGAATGAGATAAGCTACTGTAAAGCAAGAATAACAAGATGAATAAGAAATCAGTAAGCTGAAAGCTCGAGGTCTGATCTAGGATCAGCCTTTGCTTGATGACCTGTCTGTGTGAGAGATAGGAAATGTTTACTGAGTGATTTTGTCACTCACCCCTTTCCCTTCCTTTCTCTTTTGTAGATCAGTGAGTTGGGGACTAAGATGTGGCGATGCAGCTGTGAGGTTTTGGGGACATGGCTCGGCAGTTAGTTTTATGATTCGGCTCATATGCTCTGATTATTCACATCTCATGTATTTATGTTGTGTGTCTTATATTATTATACACTGTATGGATAACATGATTTTATACATGAGTAGCCTGGGATTTTCAAAAAAATTATTATGACTTATTTTATTGTCATACTTATATTTTGACGCTTCTGTATATTGATTTTAAAAGTATATTAAGTAGTAATTGTTCTTTTCCCTCGTAGGGATCTCTGTCACAGACACATTTTCATTGTTAATATTATATATATATATATATATATACTTTACAGCTGCGCACAGTAGGCTTGAGGTGGGGGTCACTACACTCTACCCTTGTTTATTTATCTACTATGTTATGTAAATATTCATACATTTTTTTTTTGAACCGAGGAAAAAAATTCTTTATTAATATATGCAATAGGAATCCTATACAAATTAATTAAATGGAAGCTTAACACACACACACACACACACATAGGAAAACATCATGTAATTTATTTTCATAAAGGATGTTGTACACACACACACACACACACACACACACATACACACAAGCATGCTTGAAAACTAAACATGCATGTGAGCCACTAGCATGCTCTTTGGTCAAAATCGAGTATACCCTATAGCCATAACCATTGTGTCTCAATTAGCATCTATCTCACTGACCTGCAAGAAGAAGAATATAAAAGAGTGATAAATCACTCAGTAAGCATAACCTACCTTTTTACCACAAGCAGGTTTTTGTTTTATTTCACATATGTGATTAAGCTTGAATATTTTCTGAGTAAAATGTTATAGTATCTCTAATATTTAACTTGTTAAGTTATTCGAATTTCTGTTTCCTATCATGCAATATATGTCATGGTATGCATTATGTTGAAAACATGCTTTTTGCCCATGGGTTTGATTTTTGAAAATATTATTTACTCGTCTGAAAAATATTTGTGTTGATCCAAAAATACTGAACTAAAAGTATATATAAAAACACTGAAATTAAAAATCTGTTGTGCTAATTAGACTAATATATATAGGGATTTGACACCTTAGTAATATGAGTTTTAACCTATTAACACTCGATCAGTAAGTTGAAATCTGAAAATTGATACATATTAGCATATATCTATATCCGTAGATGTTGGCTCCCTCCCTAGCAAGTGTTCAATTCACAAGTGCCTTCTTGTATTCACCCCTAAAATGATGTTTGAAACATCATATTTTCTATTTAAAAATGTGTATTTAGATCCTTAGTTCCCGTTTTAAAAACACTAGTACGATATGTCATGTCATATAATGCTTATGATGCATAATATCTTATTATCTTGACTTATTATAGTATTATATAGATGTTGTATTGTGTTTTCAGGTTTTGGGCAATGTTCTGTGCTTATCTGTGACTTTTCACTTGTTACACAGTCATGCATACCTAGACGCACAATCGTGCATGAGATACATATTTGTGTGTACAAACATTCTAGCTTCTATAAATTTCTCACTATTTTTTAGCTTACTGCATGGTCATATGATAGAGGACACACGATCATGCATACATGTTGTTACATGATTGTGTCTCTTGTATCACACAGACATGCAAGTTTTTTGTCTCTCATGATTGTGACTTGCTACACAATCTGGTGAAACAAGACTTGATACATGATCATAACCCCTACAAGCACAATTGTGCACCAAGCTTTCCAAATGCACATAACCAGCTAACACGATTGTGGTGTTGCAAAAAAAAGGATTGCACGGTCATGCACCCTTAGGCACACAATCATGCGTCATACCCTGTTTACATAATATCACATTTAAAAAATCTACAAGCACATTCATTCTCAATCCAATAGCTTTACAAGCTTCATACATAAATTGTGAATATGTTTATTTCATCAAACTCTTCCAAACTCATGTTACACACATCAAATCTCCCAAAATCAAGCATCAGGACATACATATACAAATACCAAGATTCTCAAACAATAACTCCATCTATATGCTTCTAAATCATCATCTCAACACTTTAGCATGCTAAACAAGCATCAAACATGTAGCAAACAACTTAACAACCAAACCAAATAGAAATACATGCTATGAAACAAGGTGAAAACCAAATAGAGATAAGGAAACACTTATCTCTTGCTAAGGCCACTATGCTTCTTTCTTTCTATATAAAATTTCACTCCTTGACTTAGTTTGAAGCTTCTGGTTATTGGCTTTCTCTCTTAGGATTCTCTAAAGTTTTGGAAGAAAATAGAGTAAACATTAATTTGAAAACAAGATAAGGATGACTTTATATATGGCGGTGAAAACAGCATGCATGCACAATCATGCTCCCTTAAGCACACGGCTATGGATTGTGGAAAAATGCAAATTTTTCATATTTTGCTTTGCATGAAAAAGTCTCCTAAGAAGACGTATGCATATGCCACACATGCCCTAAAAATGACTATTTTATCCTTTAAATTATCTAAAATCTATTTCTATAATAAAATCTCACTTCTAACCCTAAATTTCTAACCTAAAAGGACAATTTGAACCTTGAGATGTTACATTCTTCCTTTCTAATAAAAATTTTACCCTCAAAATTTACCTGAACTGCTCTAAAAATCTATCTCAAATTTTAGACTCAACCTCTCATATGACTTCCTCTATTCTCTAACTCATCCATAACATCTTCACCAAAGGTATTTCCTAGTTTTTTAGGACCTAATCTTATAATCTAGAATCTGAACTAGCTTCTCCTGATAGCTCAAATTCTCTATCAAGTCTAAATCCTGAAGGTGAAGTACATGAGACTAGTTCCCTGCATATTTTCTTAACTAAAACACATGGAAGACATTGTGGATCCTTTCCAGACTAGTAGGCAGAACGAGTTTGTAAACAACTTTTCCTACTCTCTCCAATATCTTATATGAGCCAATAAATCTGGATGTCAGTTTACTTTCTTGTCAAACCTCAAAACTTGTCTATAGGGAGTGAGTCTCAATATACCTTATCATTTACTTGAAACTCTATCTCTTTACACCTTTGGTCAACATAACTTTTTTGACGATTTTGGGCTTGTATCATCATCTGTATGATAATTTTGATCTAATCAATCATTATCTGAGTTATATCTGGATCTATTATAGTCCTTAAAAGTCTCTCTCTGATCCATTAGCACCCTCCAAGACATGTATTCAACACACAAAGGCCTCAACACACAACCAACATGCAAATCCTCTAAGATAGAAATATAGGAATATGAGTAGTCCACACACATAAACAACTAACACTTACGTGAACTTGGTGTAAGGAAAGGAAGATAACAAGCCTAAACGAAAGTCTTATACCAACTTGAACTCTTACCACCAACCTTTCTTTGCAAGAAGATTGGATAAAAAGTCAAGATAAATCCTATAACCAACAAGTATCTAGGAGCATTAACACATAAAGCATACAAGCTTTAGAGAAATTTTTCTTCTCAAATATTTCAAGTCAAAAAGTGTTCTTACATGAGAGAATTTGACATTTATATATGCCTTACAAACTTAAGGAATTGAAAAAAAAAATGCCCTTATTACAATTTAGAATAAGAAATATACAAGAAGTAAATTACATAAAAAGTTCATAAAGTCTAATGCTGTGTATGGGAGAGAGCATGGTCATGTGTTGGGCATGCATATATACTAGTTGATTATACGATTAGATGCATAAGCATATGCAAGAATCGTGTGCAAAGGCTGGTAGAGTGCACGGGTGACTATATGATTATGTGTGTAAGTGTGCTTATAGGATAGAAGGGCGTATAGGTGAAATCAGACTGATGAATATAGGGATTCGATATCTTGATCATATGAGTTTTAACCTACTAACACTCGATTAGTAAGGTAAAATCTAAAAACTGATCCGTACAAACGTATATCTCTATCTATAATTGACGTTAGCTCCATCTCTAGCAAACGTGCAACTTACAAGTGCCCCATCATATTCACCCTTAAAAAGATATATGAAACATCATATTTTCAATTTAAAAACATATATTTTGATCATTAGTTTCCTTTTTTAAAAAATACTGGTATGACATGTCATGTCATGTAAATGTTGCATTATGTTTTTTGGGTTTAGGCTATGTTTTGTGCTTATCTATGACTTTTCACTTGCTATACAATCGTGTATACCTAGACGTATAGTCGTGCATAAGATGCATGGTTGTATGTATGGTTTTGTGTATAACTTGTTAGCTTTTATAAATTTTTGGTTTATTACGCGACTATATGACAAAGGACAAGCACACATAGTTGTGCATGCTGTTAGATGATCGTGTCCTTCGTATCACATAGGCATGCAGGTTTCTTGTCTCTCATGATTGTGACCTATTACATGATCTGACAAAACAAAACTTGATACATGACTATGACCCCTATAAGCATGATCATGCACCAAGTCTCTTAAATGCATACAACCAACAAATGCGATTGTGGTATTACAAAAAGAGGACTATACAGTATCAGACACACAGTCATGTGTCATACCCTATTTTTACAATATCACGTCTAAAATGTCTAAAACCTGGTCAAATCTCAACCAAAACACTTTTAATCTCAATCCAATAGCTTTGTAAGCTTCATACATCAGCTATGAACATGTCTATTTCATCAAACTCATCCAAACTTATGTTACACACATCAAATCTCCCAAAATCAAGCATCAAGACATGTATATACATATACCAAGATTCTAAAACAATAACTCTATCTATATGTGTCTAAATCATCATCACAACACTTTGTTATGCTAAACAAGCATCAAACATACAACAAACAACATAACAACCAAGCCAAATAGGAATACATGCTATGAAACAAGATAAAAGATGTAAGAAAACACTTACCTCTTGTCATAACTATTATGCTTCTCTCTCTCTCTCTATAAAAAAATTTCACTCTTTGGGCTTGGTTTAGAGCTTTTTGTTGTTGGCTTTTTTGCCTAGGGTTAAGATTCATTGAAATTTTAGAAGAAAATTGGGTAAACATTAATTTGAAAACAAGATAATGATGACTTTATATATGGTGACAAAAACAATAGGCATACATAGTTGTGCTCCTTTAGGCACATGGTTGTGCATGGTGGAAAAATATAAAATTTTCACATTTTGGTGCTTTGCATGAAAAAGTCTCCCAAATAGACTATGCACTTGCCACACAAGTTATAAAAATGACTATTTTACCCCCTGAACTATCTCAAATATATTTTTATTATAAATCTCACTTCTAACACCATATTTCCAACCTAAAAGAACAATTTTAACCTTGTGATGTTACAGAAAACATTCTCCTTTTGCTATGGATGCTATCTCTCTTTATAGTAGAATCTCACTCTTTGGTTGGGTTTGCTACTATTGGTTGTTTTCTCTCAACTCTAGGGTTAAGGTTCTTTGGGAAAAAGAAGATAACTAGGTAAAATTTTATCTGAAAATGAAAGAAAATTTTGCTTTATATATGGTGGTAATCACAGTTTGGACGCATGATTGTGTGTCCAGAAAATGCATGATCATGCTCCTATGAAAATCTCATATTTCTAGCTCTTTCCATGTTGCATATGAACAAGTCTCCTAAGAAGACTCATGTATATGTCATATATAGCTTTTAAATAACTATTTTATGCATGAATCCTCTTAATTCTATATTCTATCATAAAATCTTACTTTAACTTCAATTTTTTTAAATTAGTTTAAAAAAATCATTCTAGCTTCAGAATATTACAAACTAATTATTATTTATTGCATTTAGTTACTTACATTATAGATTTTGAGCTTAAACATTTTTTATTTTTTAAACATATATATATATAATCCATAAAAAATTAGTAAAAATAGTCTAATTATTATTTTTTTCATTGTTTATTTGAACTGAGTTTATACTAATAATTTTAATTTTTAATTCAAATGGTTAGACAAAAAGATATAGTCATTTCAATATAACAATCCATATGATTGGAAAGAGTCTCACATTAAAAATAATTAATTAAAACTTTCTCTTAAAAATTATTGATAATGATGGGTAAATAACCAAGAGTGTTTTCTATTGAAACATTGTATCATAATTTAATTGATAAATCAATTTATCTAATATTATTAACAAATATAAATATATTAATACATTATTATAAAATAATGATAAAAATAAAAGCAACTATTTATGTTATGATTGGCCAAATTTAAGGTTAAAGTTGTAATTTTGATATCCTATTATGAATTATATTGTAGTGAGATTCTATTCTAGATATAATTTCTATGGTAAAACTATGTATAATTTTACTATTGACGTGTTGTTATATAATTAGGTGATTCTGAATATGTTTTATGAAATATAGCTAAACAATTTTAATTCAAAAAAAATTTGTTTACACATTTAATTCAAGAATAAAACTATATGTTAACATATGTTTTTATATAATTTTTTTAAATTATTTTTTTGTCATTTGAAGAATCTAAATTGAATGTGCCATTAAAAAGATTCTCAGCATTGTTTTGGTTGACCAATTCAATTAATTATTTTAATTATTTTAAGAGTTTATATTTTTTTAAAAGTCAAAAGACTTCTTTTCACCTAGGGTTTCCCTCGATAACAAACTTCCATTTCAAAATTTTTTAGAAGACCAGGCACCCATCCTTGATTAAAGTTAATGGTCAAATTTTATAGTCAACCGTTAAATTTAACTAATAAAAGAATATTTTTATCTTTTTAAATAAAGTCAAATATTACAATTAATCATTAAATTTAACTAACAAAAGAATATTTTTATCTTTTTAATTAAAAATTTAAAAAAATTATAAAACTAATTTTATAAAATTAATTAAAATATAAAAATGATATTAAAATAATAATTAAAAATTTAATAAATTAATAAAAGTTTTAAAAATTAATAAAAATTTTTAAAAAAATTTTGTAAGCCTAACTAGGTGATCTGAGACGGTTATTTGGTTTGATTAATGGTTTTTTCTAGCTATCTCTGACTTAACTATTAAGGCAATTAGATCCGATCATCAATCAAACTAGGTGACTATTTTTGGTTATCTGATTAGGTTTATGGTAACCACAATTGTTAGTAGCGATGACCTTTTTTAATTTAATTTAATTTATATTTATATTTATTATTATTATTTATGAATTATTTAACTTTTTGTTATTATATTAATATTACTTATCTTTTTAGTGGAGGGTATTTTAGTTATTGTATTAAAATGTTAATAAAATTGAATAAAACTTAATTAACAAACGAGTATTTGACTTTTTTGAAATTTTGGGATGGAAAATTTTCATTTAGGGAAAGCTTAGGTGGGAATAAGTCTAGTCATTTCATTAAGATGTTAATAAAATTAGAGGGAACTTAGTTCAGTTTTTAAAAATTTTTGGGTGGCAACACAATTCAGGGAAACCTTGCGCGGGACTAGTTGCTTAGCCTTTTCAAATAAATAATATCCAAAATATCATACTATCTTAGAGGATTTGAGTTAGATTAGTTGGGGCTCCAATAAATAATTTCTAAAATACCATACTATCTTAGAGGATTTGAGTTAGATTAGTTGGTGCTCAAATTTATATTCACTTTGAACAAAATAAACTTGAGTTGGATCTGAATAATTTGATTCAAGTTTGAAGATTTATCGATTATTTATACTTTCGATTTTATTATTCATTTTTCTAAGATTACTATTTATTAATTTAAATTTGCAAGTTTATTGATAATTTATACTTCTAATAATATTATTTACATTTTTATATTACTATTCACCAATTTGAATTTGAACAAGATTATATCTATGATTTTTATGTTACTAAACTTACACTGATTACTGTTCACTGATAATTTGATAGAAAATATCCTAACTGTTTCTTAGAGATCATTATTTTATTCTGTTGATAGTTTGAAAAATTAAAGTTTTTATCACAATATTAAGAGATTAATATCTTTGTAAAATTGTGAAAATATTGATAAATATTGAGGCCAAATTATGTCGTTTTTGAAAAGCGATGGATGTTGATTGAGAAAAAAAAAGAGGCAAATAGATGAAAACGGAAGCCACATTTTGGAAACCAACAAACGTGGTTTTTTAAAACTCAATCGATCTCATCGGTTACACCGTCACCAATTAAAGAAAATAGTTCAGTTGATTGAAAAACTAGTTTGAAAATTGAACCAAATTAAAACGGATGAAAAACAGAGTTTAACCGTTCAATAGAAAAACATCAGTTTTTTTTTTAATTTATTTTTAAAAATCCAGATTTTAACTGTTAGGCGAAAATAAAGAAAAACTCTGTCAGACAGGAGAGAGGATGAACTTGACAATATCATATTTTCAGTTTCACAGATATAATACAAAAATATAATTTTCTTCTTTATCTGATTTCTGAAAGAAGAAAAACAAAAGAAGGAAAAACCCTCACATTTTTGCCTATTACAAAAGAATAATCACCTGTACATTGATGAAATTCCTAAACCCAAATATTAATAAATTAAATGAACTTGTTCTTAATAATTTCTGGGCATCTTTCTCGGTTTAGAAGACGCGTTCTCCTGTGGCATACAGGTTCCAGAAAACGGTTGCGGCCAAGTAAAGACAGGCAGTCACTGTGAGGAACGCTTGAAAGGACCCAAGCCATTCAACAAAATAACCAGTTCCGACTGTACTCACTATTGCAGCTAATGTTCCTGCTGAATTTGAAATGCCATGGAGAAATCCTGCACAATCTGGGGCTATTTCCTGAAAACAAACTGGTTGGTTAAATTTCCCATACATAATTCAGTACTATTTCGTCATGACTGAATGGGGAGGCCGAGCTTACTTGCATGTTAAGGAGAAATCCTGCCTGGCTGAAAGAGCTAAAGCTTAGTGCAGCTGTGATCAGTGTAGCCGCTATGGTGGGCGACTTGGCGAAATTCAAGCAGAGCAAGGACACCCCAGGTCCGATGAAACCGATAGACTGATAAACCATGTTCTGTATCAGTTAGCACTGTGATTGTGACAAAAAATATGGGCTGAATATATTTTGAGTTTGACAGAGGATTTACCTGCATAATCTTTCGGACTAAAGTCACAGGGTAGCCTGCTTTGATTAAGGAATCTGATGCTTTACCAGCAATGTAGCCACAAGCTGCCATTGTCCCCCATGGCACCGCACTGAACCAAGCTGCTTGCTTCAAGTTCACATTGAATACCTATATTCACCAAAGACAAAATGTATCCTCGTTGAAGTGCACATTATACTGCAAAACCACTAGAAGACACTGCCATAGAAGAATATTGAAAGTTACCGTTTTGAAATAAATAGGCATCCATGTGAGAAGAACGAAGTATCCCTGTGATTTGGAGGAAGTTCATTGGTATATGTAAACACACAGAAAATAGTTAACCATAGCAAAACACTTGCGTGCTCAGATGAGGGAAACTGACCCAATTGTTAGCGATATTAGCCAAAATAATTGCCCAGGTTGGCATTTTTGATAATAGGAGTCGCAGAGATGGAAACTTCCCTTTCTTTCCCATAGACTTGGTTTTTCCAGCTTGGATTAATAGCAGCTCTGATTTACTGATAAAAGGGCTCTCTCGAGGATCATCAGTGGCCACAGATGACCACGTTGTCATCCATAGCAGCCCAAGAGAGGAGAAGAGAAAGAAAGGACCAGTAATCCCTGTTGTTGCCAACATAATAGGAGTAAGAAGTAAACCCACAACATTTCCAAGATGAAATCCACCCATAGAGATTCCAACCGCACTTGCTCGTTCGTGACTCGGAAACCACCTAACCAAAGACATGCATCCATATTGCAACCAGTCAATATCCTTTACCAGATTATATAGCAAATGAGTTTTCATGCCACCAATAATTGTAACTCATGCTTCCACCAGAAGCAAGCTAATACCCAAATATTCATCTAAAGAAATAGCTGAAGCTATAATGAAACTGATACATAGTAGCTTAGTGTGACATAAAATAAATCGATACATATTTAACTAATTCTCTAGCTGTAAATTGACCCTAACCTAAGGTTAAGGTGACATTATACCTTGATGAGAGAGTACTCATGGCTGGCAGAGCCACGCCTTCGGCCAGTCCGAAGAAGGCGCGAATAGCTAAGAGGGCAATTGTGGAATAATTGGCAGCCCATGGAGTGAGAAGGGTAGCCAAAGACCACAATAGCACCCCACATGCCAACACTCTTTTTCCTCCGTATTTATCCACCAGAGCCCCTCCTACCACAGAGGAGAAGATGTATCCCCACAAAAAGGATGACTGCAATACATGATTAACGAATATTTCAGTTAGTATATACACAATTATTGATCAAATACTCGACTGGTAGACGGGTTCAACACCTGATTTGGGTGATCTAGTGAGATCCTGAACCAAGCACCAAATCATCATAATCATTCCAATCATATAGACAATCTAACATCATTATGACATGTGTTGCCACAAATTAATAAATTTTCTTTTATTTATCATCATGATTAATAAACAATTATCTAGTATCGCTCACCCATAATCATCATAATCATTCTAATCATACTGATAGCCCGAGGAAGTTCTTATCCTGATCCTGATAGCCTTAGCATCCAGGCTAGATAAGTTTAGGTTGAAACTCTCAACCAATCAGGCAGGCCAGTGTACTCTAGCGTACAATTGAATCGAATTAGAAACAGAAAGAATGCTGTCTCGGACCCAGATGATCTCACACTTGGGTCCCTTATTTCTTTGTCTACTAAATAATTTGCTCGCAAGAAAAATTACAATTGGCTCCGAAGAAAGGAACAAAACATCCACAGGAAGCCCCCGCTTTTTCCAAGCTAAAGGCACAAAGAAGAAACGATAGGGTTTAGTAAGTACCTGTTTACTGTGCTCTCTATGCTCTTAGTATAAACAAATAATTATCTCAGCAAAACAAACAGACAAGAAAAAGATATCTCAATTGAAAGAAAATTAGCTAGCCCAAGTTGTAAGTTGGATTTTTAAATTCATAGAAGAGAAGGTAACTTCTAGTACAAACAAATTATAACATTTCGTCTTTTCAACAACCACATGACGAACTACTTTCTTTTCTTTTATACTTCTTCTAAAGTAGAACTTTTCATAGTACTAGAAGATTATATAATATGGATAATTTGAAAACCAGAAAAAATGATTGTATAATAATTATATGAAAAAAAAATCACCTTTTCCATTAAAATACATCTACAGAATCCAACTACCACTTCCAAGGAGAAGACCAGGACTTATTCTAATATAGGACATTAAAATAACCATAATAATAAGAACTGTTTGGTAAAGGAAGACTGTTGACCCTCAAAGGCATGACAAAAAAGGTCGAGAAATATTACCTGAACAATACCGAGGAAAGCGCTGGACCAGCCATATTTGGCTGCGAGAGGAACGATAGCCACAGACATGACAACTCTATCAGCATTACACAAACACATGGCACATGCAAGCAACGCCACCACCTTGTATCTTTCCTCCACCAGAACTTTAGTTTCTCCTCTCCCTCCGATTAATAAACTCCTCTCGATTCCCTCCGCCGTACACCTCACTACACTTCCTCTCTGTTTATTCTTCTTAGTCATACTTGTTCCCTCTCTGGTAACTGAAAGAGACAAACTTTCTCCCCATTTAACGCTGCCAGCTGTTGCGAGGTTTCTTGGCTTAAACCCCAACTGGGATGTTCTTAAGTTGATTAAATTTGATTGAGAGTTTAAGAAACAAGAAAATTTTGGCGAAATAGAGGAGTGCAACAGAGATTTAGTTGCCATTATTGAGGATGAGACAAGGAACCCTTTCAGGATATATGGTATATATAAATAAATGAATGTTGGGGTGGAAAATGATAAAGAAAAGTTCTTTCAATGAAGCAAAAAAATATTCCAGAGAGTCGGCGAGGAGGATTAGACGAAATGCAGAAGAGAAGATTGAATATTGAAAGCAAAGAAAAAAAATATGAAAAAAAAAAAAGAAAAAAAGAAAAAATTGTTTCTGCGATGAGGGTTGGTGACAACAACTGAGAGCCCCTTAAATAAAAAACACTAGGAGGGTATTTTCGTCCAGGAAAGTTTATGAGAGGTATTTCCTACGTGTCAACACGTGTTGCCTACTGTCCATGTGTCACCTAACCCACTGAGGCTCTCTAGTTTCTGCCACCAACCACAGGGGGGGGTAATCGGTGACCGGTCACTTAAATTTCGAAGCTCAGTCAATTCAATCCTGCCGACCCAAAACTCAGCGTCATCCTTGCATTTTCGTACGGATTTTTATATTCGTATTTTTCTTGAATTAATTTCTTTGTTCATATAATAATATTATACAGAAACATACATAGCTATAGTGTTGTCCGTATTTACAAATGCCAGCAAATTAAATCTTACCACCCAATTTTTTTTTCTCAAAATCAAACTATATTAATTTTTAAATTATCAAAAATTAAAAAAATCTTTTTATATATCTAATTTTTGTAAAGACCTTTTTGTTTCCTTTATCGTAAGTCTCGTCATCTCCTTCCTTCGTTTTTTAGTTGGTCCTACCACCCTTTTTATTTGACAATCCACCCCACACTTCCCACACACCACCATCTTTTCTTCTCTTTCTCGTGTGAGCTGTTAGTCCCTCGTCACTCTCTCTCCTTTCTCTCTTGTCGTGAGCTCAAATTTTATTGACAACTTTTTTATTCACACAGCAACATTTATTTAGGTTTTTATTAATATTTCAAAATATCGCAATTGAAATTATCGACGTTTACTGAAATATCAGTAATTTTTGCGTCGGTAAAGGTTTTATCGACGTTTTTAAAAATGTCAGTAAAACCCTGAGTAAACGTCGTTATAAATAAGGTCTACAACGACATTTATATGAGGATTTATCGGTGTTTCAAAACACCAGTAAAACCCTGTTGTCGTCAGACCTTTTTTCTAGCTCTTTTTTTTGTGCATGTGGTTCGGATGATTTTGAAGACCTATAATAGTGTTTTTTGAGGTTTTAGCTCTTTATTTGCATCTCACTTTGGGTTTTTACAATCACCATAACTTTATAATTTTGTGTACTCATGTTTTTTTTCATATTCCTTCGTTTAAAATATATACTCATTATACAAATCAAAAAATTTGAACATCTAATCTATATAGTAAACCACGCGGGAAGGCTCTGATTTCAGCAATGAGATGTTGATCATCACCAATGTCCAAATCCTTCACCTAAAAGTAATATAAATAACTATATTTTTAATGTCTTGTAGTATATATATATGTAAATAGTGTTATATATCAATAACATAAAACTCTATTTACCTTTTCCTTGAGTCATTCATGAAAGGATTCACTATATAAGCAGTCAACCTCATGTTGAGTTAGAAATCATTGACAATGAAGTCCTTTGATAAATTCAACGTGTGCTTTGTAATTTATGAACATATAAATAAAATGTTATCCCAAAGTGATATAGATAGATATATATATATATATATATATGCATATGTTGGTCATCAAAGATAGCATACTCTAGACACCTCTGGACTATATCCTAATCATAGTTGAAAATGACATAATATTATGTTTGTACCCACATATTTTCATTCATTAAAAAACCTTGAACACTTCTAGACGGTTATCCAACATCAAGGAATAGGATTGATTTGGACCCAATTTCATTAACGGTGTTTTTTTTTTTTTTTTTTTTTTGCTTATCTTTCTATTGGATACATTCATCGATAATGCATTGGCCTGACAAGCCTCGCTTTTGCGGCCAAATAAACAACCAAATGCACTATAATTGTGAAAAATGTAGGGAAATTTTTTTTTTTTCCATATTGCAAAGTGTCAACACAATCTTTCTTTCAAGTTGTTTAAGATCACAAATTCAAAGAGACTTAGCATATAAATCTCGAAAGAAGTTTGATAGTTTAGTCAAAGTTAAACTTACTTTTATAGGCAATGTACCTCGTAATACAAATGAAAGAAGTTATTGCATTAATACATAACAATCATGAGTTTTTAAACCAGATAATTTGTGCTATTTACGAACACATCGTGATATGTTTGAGGCATAACCATATGAAAGTTTTATAGTTTCCAATACTTCATAAAAAAATTTCTTCTCATGTGATACCATCGTATAGCATTCTAGAGGCAAATAGGTTTTTCCTGAATTTCACTGCTGAGACAATAACTCCTTCCTGATGTTCATCTCTTGTAAGTCCCGAAGAGCATAAATGTTATCCTTGGACTTTTTATCAATATTAAAAATTGTATTCACTACATTGTCTCAAACATTTTTCCCTATGTGCATCACATTAAAGTTATGTTTTATTAAGTATCATTACTAATAAGGTAAGTGGAAAAAAATCTTCTTTTTTTTTCCATGTTTTTGGTTTGACCCTGTAACTTCTTGATACATCTTTTTGTAGCTAAACTTGATATCTTTCAATTAATCCAAAATGGCAAACCCAAACGGTGAAACTGAACTAGATCTTAATTCGATTGTCCTATCAAATACTTTTATATCAAATCGAAACTCTTAAGTGATGTCCAAAAACCAACGATGGCCTATAAAACAAAACTTTTTACCATTCCTCAAATGCTTGGAATTAGAAATGAGTGTTCTATTCAAATGATTTTACATTATTATTCCTCTTATAAGTGATCTTAATTTGGTTGTCATTATTTGCATGCAAAACAATTATGAGTGTTCCACCTAGGTAGATTACCATAAGCTGAGAAATTATTTATGGTCCACATAATTGCTGCATGTAATTAGAAATTTTCTTTCGATGAAGCATAAAAAGTTTCCACCCTTACCTCCCATAAGTCTTTCAGGTCCTCTATCAAATGTTACAAGTAAATATCAATATCATAACTAGGTTTAGAAGGACCAGGTATTAACAATGATAATATGTAGAATTGTTGTTTCATGCACAACCATGATGGTAAATTAGGGAAGTAAAAAAATTGGTCATGTGTTGTAAGTACTTTGTATAGCACCAAACGAATTGAATTTGTCACTCACTAAACCCAATCTAACGTTACGTGTTTTTTGACCAAATATATGGTAGATCAAATCAAAGTTTTTTCCTGCTTCTGAGTTAGCCAAATGTCTTATAATTCTATCCTTAGTATAGTGTTTGTCATGTCATGTCATCAATTTTGCAGTTTTATGGGACATGAATAATCTTTAAAGACTTGGTTTGATAAGAAAATACCATAACACTTTTGATGGAATTTGTTTTTTCTTGACCAAATTAGAATTTCCTATGCCACTGCATGAGTCATCTCAGAATTTCTCCATTGAGACGCCCACAAATTGAGCATACGTCATTAGAAGTTTTTTCCTTTCAGAATAGTATATAATCAATAGGACAAGCATAAATTTTAACATATTTAAGTCCTAAAGTATCAATAATCTTTCTGGTTTCATGAAAAGAGTTTGGTAGTGTCTCACCTTTAGAAAAACATTTTTTAAAAGCTTAATTAAAGCATCAACCGATTCATTAGACCAACCATAACGACATTTTAAATTATAGAGATGCAAAATGAATGATAGTTTAGTAAAATTCTCACACCATAGATATAATTCTTCTTTAACATCTTCCATTAATTTCCTTAAATCTTCTCTCTATCTAACAAAGTAGTTCGTATTTTCTTCCATCACAGTATCATCAACATTGGGCTCTATTGCATCTCTACTATGCATACATGCATCCAAATGTTGTCCAAATATCCCAAAAACATCACGTAATATTTCTGTCAGGTCATTATCAGTAGTAATTTCTTTCTATACTTAGACACCTAGAATAGAATCCTGTAGAACCATAGATTCACTGTGATAATACCAAGTGGTATATACAATCATAAAGCCATGAACCACTAAATGATCATATAGTTTTGTTCAATTTTTATAGTAGTAATTGACACATTTTTTATAAGGATATAGAACCTTATCAGTACTTGATTTACCTTGAAATACAAAATCATATAAGCTATTTAACCCCTCTAAAAATTCTGTAGTAACTATATTAAAACACATTCATCTCCTACATTTGTAAGTATCCATAACAACGTACTGACAAATATTAAACAATTATAATTATACATAGTAAAAAAACCAAATTAATCATACCATATAAAATTTATTAGTTATATTGAAATTCAAATACTTATTCGTTAACTAAAATAATAAAATAATCTATTAACTAGAATTTGTAAAAAATAAAAATATAAAATATTTTTTAAAAAGTATTAAACATTTAAAATAAAATATATTTAAACAAAAAGTTATATTAAAAATAAATTTAAAATTAAGAAAATAATAGTCATCGTTAGGAAGAAAAACAAAAATACGTCTTATTAAAATGTTAATGAAATTAAATGAAAAACATTTGACAAGTGAATATTTAAATTTTTCAAAATTTGATAGATATTTATTTGTGTTTGAGCTAAACCAACACATTAATTATTTAATTTAATTAGGAATATTAACCTAATAAACTGATTTTAGTCATACAAGATAATATAACAAAATACAAATTAATATAAATATATAAGATAAGCTAAAGTAAATTTTTTTTAAAATGTGAATTGTATTTATTTTCACCATAAGATAAGTTAAAGTAAATATATAAACATATCATTTCAAAAAATTCAATAATAAAGTATGAATTTTTTTAATTTCAAATTTAAGAGTTATCAATAATAAAATGTGAATATTTACAATATTTAAATTATTTAATTAATTAATTTAATCAAGAATATTAACCTAATATTAATTATTTAATATCCAAAAATTCAATATTAATTATTTAATTTAATCAATAATTGTAACCTAATAATATAAATATATAACATAAACTAAAGTGAATTTTTTTTTAAAATGTGATTTTTTATTATTTCCCATCTAAGAGTTTACATAATTTGCTTAATTTAAATTATGCAAGAATATTAGGATTTCACTGTAAAAATAAATATATAAATATATAACAAATTACTCATGCAAGAATATTAGGATTTTAATATTTTGGTGGATTTTAATCTAATATTTCAATAACACATACAAACCAGCCCTCTAATCGGCTGAATTTCAATAATTTGCTTAACATAAGGATTAAAGACATTAATAAATAACAAAAATTTAATATTTATTCACAAAACCAAATCAAAGTTTTAAACAAACTTACTAGTTTTAGAGCAAAATAAGAGGCTAACTGAAGAAGGATACAAGTTTCAGGCACCAAATGAAAAAAAAAGGCCAAAATCCATCCAGAAAACGTACCAAACATCTTAAAACAACGACCCAACAAGCGAAGAAGCAGCTGCTACGACAAGAAAGAAAATGGAAAGAAGAAAAGGCGTGCATGACTTTTAAGTTAAACAGGGTTTATATCGGCGTCTTTAAGTGAGCTTTACAAGCGTTTCAAAAAAGATGGTAAAAATCCCCTCCAACAGCGGCATTAAAGGTGGCATTTGTGAGAAACACCACCAAAAACCTTGTTTTGCGGCATTTTTAGTTGCATTTTTTAGAAAACGCTGGTAAAGTTCACCTTTTTGCGACATCTCACTTTTCTAGATGAATTAAACATCAGTCTGGAAGTATTTAGCGGCGTTTGGGCAAACGTCGCTAAAACCCAATTCTCTTGTAGTGTTGATCAAGTTATCGACAAAATCAATTTGTTTATGACTCAATAAAGTGAAGCAATTGTTCATGAAATTTCATATTGCAATGAGAGAGATCATGTTAGTGGTAAGCTTGCAAGGATAGTGAGATTTTTGGCTGTGATGAGCTTATGGTTGTTAGGGTTTTTCAAAGATTTGTAAAAATTGAATTATAAGGTCTTAAACATTAATGTCATATTGTAAAATTGCTATTTTTAAAATAATTGTTAAATAATAATATTTACTATTTTATCTAATATTAATTTACTATTTTATCTAATAAAATTGCTATAAGGCTTTAAACAGAGTTTAATTTTGGGTGACAGACTTAGAGGAAAAAGGTAATTCACATGCAATAACATTGTTATGCTTGTGACTCTTAACTACCAAACATTATTATGTATATTATTTTCAAATTTAAAAACTATTTATCTGGAGATTTAATGCTAATGTTCGGATAATGCAAAATGAAATGGATAATATTTTACCCATATTCAAAAGGGTTGGATTCGAGCTAAGCGTAGATCAAAGTTTGAGCTCATTTTGATTTATGTAAAATTAGGCGCAAAGCTCACATGAAACGCGATAATGTTGATATAATATAATTTTAATTTTGTTAAAGAATATCTAATTTTTTTAGAAGAACTTTTTATTAAAAAAATATGGATTATAATGTTTGTATAGTATTTGCGATCGTATAGAATCTTCAGCTATATTCACATTACTTTTCAAGCTAAAAGATGGAGTCTCATGCTCTAAGTATATATTTGATATCTAATTCCCATCATAACTCATATGTTTGTGCTATAATATGGGACACATTGTAATATCTCGAGGTTAGAATAGTTTTTTTTAGGTTAAAAATTTGGGTTAAAAGTAAGATTTTATGATAGAAACTAGAATTAAAAGGATTCAAGAGTAAAATAGTCATTTAGACACTACATATAACATGTGCATGGGTCTCCTTGGGAGACTATTCCATGCTCAACTCAAAAAAGAGAAAGAAATATGGAATTCCCTTGACACACGACTGTGTATCACAGTCAGTGCACCGCCATATAAAAAGTTACTTTTTTTTGCATCTTTATCAAATTTTAATTCACTCAACTGTCTTTTTCCTTCTAGAGACCCCTATACTAGTAGTTATGAGAAAGCAACCACCAACAATCAACCAAAATAGAGAACAAGAATCAACTAGAGAGAGAGAACCAATAGCCATGACAAAAGGTAAGTATTTCTTTACTTCTTTCACGTTGTTTTATAGCTTGTGTTTCTATTTGGTTGGGTTGTTATGTTGTTTATTGTGTGTTTGATGTTTGTTTGGTATGCTTAAGTGTTAATATGATAATTTAAAGGCATAGTGATGAAGTTATTGTTTGAGAACTTTGAGATATATATATATATATATATGCTTTGATGCTTTGATTTGAAAGATATAATATGTATAACAAGAGTTTTGATGAGTTTGATGAAATAAACATGTTCATAGTTGATGTATGAAGCTTGTGAGACTATTGATATGAGATTGTATATGCTTTGGTTGAAATTAGCCAAATTCTAGTTTTCCCAGATGCGATATTCTAGAAGTAGAGCATGGCACATGATTGTGTGCCCATAAACACATGACTATGCAGTCACCTTTTTCTGTAATATCATGATCGTGCATGATGCCAAGCACACTCAGATAGGTTAAGGGCCACAATAATGCCTTTGAGTCATGCCTTTGAGGGACATGATTATGTGCCTATACCAAATTTACATGACCGTGTAAGCGAGCAAGGTAGTGTTAAGCAAGCAACCTATATGCCCGTGTGATATGTGGAACATGACCATGCATCTTTATGCACAACCATGCATCCCACACTGTACAACCATATGTTAAGTAAAATACACAAAACAAACTACAGAGAATTCTTAAGCCATATTAATACACACAAAACTAAGTAATATTAAGAAAAAACAAGGTATCATGCATGATTAACATTACATAACATAGCATGTCAAACTAGTGTTTTTAAAAAAGGATCCAAGAATCCATAGGTGTGTTTAAAGTAGAAAATATACAATACTGTAGACATCATTTTAAGAGTGAATACTAGGGTTAGATTCGAACTGAATTTATACAGTTCGAATTCGTATTTGTATTCGTGTTTGTCAAATTTTTTTATAATAAAGTTCGAGTTCATGGTCAATTCTTCTAACTTAGTTCATGTTCAGTTCGGATTCTTGTTTGGTTCGTATAATTCATATTTATATTTTATTGAAAATTATAATTAATCAAATATGATTAAAAAAATTTTAATTTAAGTTCAGGTTTGTGTTCGTATTCACTTTGTATAGTTTGTATTTGAGCTCATATTCATTGATTTTTAAAATTATAGTTCAGGTTTGAGTTCGTGTTCAGGTTTGACTAGTTTGTTTCGAGCTCATTTGAGCCAAATTTAAAAATGAACCTGAATATATTCAATTTAAATTTAGTCCTAGTGAATACAATGGGATACTTGTGAGTTTACATATTTGTTAGAAAGGAAACCAACATTCATTAGAAAAGACATAATATTAACCAAGTTTATTAGAGAGAGTACTGGTTATGCATAAGAAATTTTTAATAGGATTGAACTCACACAGCTAGAGTGTCGAATCCTTGTATTCATTAGTCTGATTAACACAATAGTTATTTTCAGATACAGTATATTTAGATATAGCTTTTATATATATATGTATATATAAAATCTTTGGATCATAGCTATTATTTTTAGAAAGTGTTTTTCAGAAAAGCAGGCCTAAGGGCAGATTTATACTTTCAGCATTGGTATGATTTTAGTATACTTTATATCACGTCATGCATAGTATTACAAGAAATTTAGCAAAGAATTTAGAGACAGAGATAAAACAAACACTAAAAATTTTACAGAAATAGAACAAAGAAAATACTAAGCCATGTATAATGTGGAATGACAATTGGAATGATATTAACTCCTATTTATTCATTATCTATGTCACGACAAATGTTCTATGGGTACAAGCTATTTAATGCTCAAAACTCTTATTTTTTTTATTCTAGACCTTGGGAGTTATTTGTTTTGATGTCTATTCTTATACCTATAATGGGTATTTGTATTTAACCAGATTTCATTCTTTCCCTATCAATGGACAAGGTCGAAGCTATTTTTTTTTTTTTATAGATAGTTTTCATGAATAAAAAAAATCAAAAACCAATCCTATGTCCTCTGCTTTTTAAAATTGGTCATTGTCCAATGAAAAAAGAAATCACAAAAGTAGAGTGAAACAGAAACCTACTTGTGAATGAAGATAGAAAATACTTACTGAGTGATTTTATCATTTACTGTTTTATATTTCCTTTCATATAAGTCAATAATTCTTTAGAGAAGTTGGACACGTTATAGCTGAAAGTTTGGGATACAGTTTTGACTACAGATGGCATGTTATGACTCACATTCTTTATGCATTTTCTATATATGTATATGCATACAATTTACAAGTATATATTATGTATAGTTTATATGTATTATATACAATAATATACTTTATGATATATGATATGTGATGATTTATAGTATATCAAGCAGTGCTTTTTAGATATTATCATTATTTTAAACTTAATGCTTCTGCTTGCATATTCAACTAGTTTTTGTGGGGTTCCTATTATATATTGTTGTTGATGACATATAGTGGAAAAAATAAATATACTTATATTATACTAAATAAATGTAACAGTATAGTGATACATAGTAGGGACTTCTACATACGTAGACTTTGTTTGTTCAATAACTCACTTGAAATTTAAAATAATAATAAGATAGTCATTGTATATGGTTTTCATAAAATATATAAGTATTATTTATTCATAACATAATATGAAATTTATGTGATACCAAGAAGTGTTATATAGGGTGAAAGGCAACCATCCTAGTTAAAAGGTGATTGCCTAGCAACAACCTTATTCATAATACCATCACAATTAACTTTATATTTATTAAGTTCAAATCTTATCAAATGAATAAAACTTAGATGCGCACAAAGTCAAAAATATTAAATTTAGAATTCAAAACCAATTCAATTATGGGGGGCCAACTACAAGCAAAAATTGTTTGTCCTTGATATAGAAATATATCATAAACTCTATCTTATGTTATCATGTATAACTTATGATTTTATTAATCCGATTGAATTTTGATTAACATAGTTATCTCATTTCCTCTTCTTTTGTTCTCCTTGTATATGTTGTTTCTAATTTTTTATTGTAGTTGCAAATTGTTACATAGATAAAGATTGAGTTATATTTTATTACAACATTTTATTGTAGTAATGAAAGGTACTTACGTCAATTGAATTACTTATACAATCACAATGCTTCTTTGAGTTGCTTTAATAATGATTTCTTCTACCATATTTGGCCTCAATTGAAACAAAGCTATGCTTTTCTTTTGTTCCGTTATTAGACATCATAATTTCCTCCTACTCTTCAAATATTCATTGATAAATATCTCATAACAAACATTGTATATGCTATGGAAGAACACATTTAATTAATTATCAAGTTAATAATAATTAATTTTATTATGGAAATACACTTAATTTGAAATATTATCTAATTTCTAAATTAGGGATGATAATTAATAATATACAAGTGTATATTAACATTATTTTGTGAATTAGAGATGAAATATAGAGTTGTTAATTGAATTTATTAATTTGTTAACATTATTATGTAAATTGATAACTGTAAATTTTGTTTCTCCTTAAATCGATACATTATACATTCATATCCTACCACTATTATTAAAAGTTTCTCAGTTTTATTTATCATAATTGTAGAACTTTTAATAGCCTACATATTAAAATTGTAAAAACTTCAAAATCCTACATGTCAAATATACACAATTGATTTCAAGATTATATGTAGATATATATATATATATATATATAGAGAGAGAGAGAGAGAGAGAGAGAGAGAGATAACACCAAACATAAAATTGAAAACCTAAATTTCAACCATAAGTTTATTATTATAAAGTAAAGTTGAAAACCCAAAAAGAAAATCAAGAATACCTTTTAATTTCAACAAAATCAAAAGTAGGCTTAGAAGTCTTGAGGAATATATTGGGAATTAAAAGTGGAATACTGTTCATACTTACCTAACGCAATTCAATGTAAGAATAAAAGATGAGGAGACATTGACATGCAGAGCATAAAGAGTGACAGTATTCGGTCGAGCAGATCGATGGCGAAGTTGTTTAGGATGATTTTGTGACTGCACTTGCTGGGGTGGGGCTATATTCTGTGTTTCAATATTGCTAGCTGCCCAAACCCCCAACCTGGTTACCTTCGTCCCTATTTATTCGCGCAGTGACCTCTTCCTGTTTTTGATATTGTCCACCACTTTGATTATGAAGTGTTATATTTATGCTCTGGTTTTGCTATTCACTCGGAGGCTCTCTTTTCATCTTATAAGAGGGTAGGATGTAGTAGATAACATCTCTAAGCCAATAAATTGTGTTCAAATAGTTGTTTCCTATTTCTTATCATGTATCAAATTTGAACAAAGCAGTGAGTCAATATCAGTCTGCTCCAGCTCAAATCTAGTGCAGCCCACCATACTCAGAGGTTATATTATGTCAAAACTTCCCAATTAATAGGTCTTATGAATTAAATCAACCAACAAATTCTGAACTTCTAAGTGGTGTCTCTGTAGATTCTTAACAAAACAGTTGATATTACTAGTCGATAAACATCAGAGATATAGTTTGAATTAGTAAGATGAAATTCACTAAAGTCAACTCCACTTCAGTGGATTCAACTTGTACCTTAGGATTTTTTTCAAGTTCTTTTCTCTTTCTCTTCTTCATGCCAGTTTTGTACGAAAAAGAAATGGCAACGTCTGACCAAGACTAAATGAGCCGGTCAACTAATCCAATATCGTTAATAAATAGTTTATGTAAAGGTCAAACATATCCATCCCCTATATCCTACCTACCAGAGAATAAAAATCGGGCTGGGAATTTGAAATTGTCAATTAATAAGTATTTGAAAGAATAAATTATCCTTGAAAAATTCCAGCATCTTTGATTGAAGTCGTACCAAGGAAGGTTTCAATGGCAGGCATTATCATTAATTGTTTTGTCATTTGTCAATCAACTGAAATTTGGCTGAGGGTTACCATGTTCTTGAACTTATTCCGATGGATGGATGGATGTGATGGCAAATTGAACCATTGAGAGACTGTGCTCGACATGATTTAGAGATGGACGGACGTGATGGTAAATTGAACGGTGGAGAGAGTTTGTTCACCATGATTTAGAGATGAGAGCTGATTGAGAAGGTCGGTGTGACAAGAGGAGTGGGTTGTGTTGAATTAATGGTTGGTTAGATGCGTCGAATATTGTGGAGTGGAGGTATTTTGGGGAGGTGGATGGAGAATGCAAGTTTGGGTTGTGATGGAATAAGCGATGGGAATATTCGGCTCATCGAAAGGATGATATAATGAAAATTTTATAAAATTATATATTCAAACAATATTCAATCATCTCATTCCATCTTAAATCTCTATTCATAGAAATATGTGTGAATTCATATAAAAGAAATATAAAGTGCTCCAGACCCTTAGGGTTTGGCCTAGCGGTAAGTGTCTTGGCTAACCCTTGTGGTGGTCAGGATTCAAACTGTAGTGAAATCAATAATTTTTGATTTATTCGGTCTGTGGTTGCAAGTTTAGATGGTTATGAACTCCCGAATTTAAATTATCCGATCAATTAGGATTGATCGATTGATATGAATAAAAATTTTTAAATTATAAATAAATAAATAAATAAAGTGCTCCAAGACTCGTACCTGTGTTTCTGACTTCTTCGTTTTTGACATGGTAATGTGACATATCGGTTCGCTAATTTAATGTTTCTGAGACGGCGTTTAAATAATCCATGCAAAAGTATAGCTTAGGAATCCACTTTTTATGCTTGATTTGCTAGTATCTAGTAGTGTACGGGTTTGAGAGGACAGACGCATGAGCATTCACTAGTGTGTTTTGGCAAAAAGTCTCAAATGAATAAAATTTGTGTGCTTATATATAAAATGTGATGTATAACTGTACATGTCAGTGTACTTTGATTTTCTCAACAATGTCGACTGAAAACAGAAGCTATTAATATCTGTCTAAAACCCCCAAAAAAATAGGCCCAATTTTTTTAACTACAAATTATATTTTGAATATATATTTATTGCCCGTTTTATGAAATGTTAACTATCTTAAAATTTTAAACAACTACAGCCTATTATTTGGGCCAATAAAGTGTAATTAACATCTAACTTTTAGAAAAGAAATGTTAACATATTAGTTTTCTAGCATAATAATTGTCTTTAACTAATTTTTTTGGTTAGTAGATATGTTATGCATTTAATTAGTTTTAACGTTAAAATTTTTCTCTATATAATGGGTAATCACATTTTATACAGTAAATTCTTCTATCACCTTCTTCGTTATTTTCTCTTTTCCTATTTTCTTTATCTTCTACTTTTAATTGCTAAATTTTTTTACAAAATATTTATACTCATCAAATTTTAAATTTTGCAAGTTTAATTCAAAGGATATCCCATTAAAATGTTATGAAAATAACTATTGTCTAAGGACATAAATATTCTTGAGTTGTCTTGTTTCTCGATGTACAATTGTAGCACATGCTTTGCATCTAATGTTTATATGATCCTATGATATCCATAATCAATCTGAATTTTGAGCTATTGGATAGAGAACATAAACAACTATCAACCTTGAATAATACACAATGGTGTATTGACCATACATGGTCATGATTAGGCAAGTTTATCCAAATTTGAATTAGATTTAGTCTTATACAAATCAAATTCGATAAACACTACGAATTTCATCTACTTGGCAACCATGTACAGATGTGCACCCTATCGTGCATGGTTATACAATAGGCCAAATTTTACATATGACTTTCAACCTTACCATACAAATCCCACAAGTTATTTATGACTTCGTCCCTTTCTTCAAGATTAACAAATCCTAAACTTCTAGAGCTTCATCAACTTTTATTGTGTGTAACCCAGAAGCTCTATACTGTGTTGATAATGATCAATAACCAAACAATCTAAGCCAAAGTTCATTCACCAACTAAGCAAGAAATCAAATTTTCCAAGGATACACCAATATGCAAACTTACTTGGAATGCAATGGAACATGCAAGGTTGAGAAACAAGTTTAAAGGAAGTTTCACTAGCTTGCTTCAATTACCACCAATCCTATCTTGCTATGAGAATTAGATAAAGATGAAAATTAAAAATCCAAGCACCACCAAGTAACAAGGAAATTCAATGGAGACAAAAGCTTACAAGCTTTAAATGTTTTTTTCTTCAAAATCCAAATGTCTTTTACATGAAAGAGAAAAGTTTATATAAGTGTTTACATGTAAGAGGAAATACGAAAAATACCCTTGATACAAAGTGGGAAAAGAAATGGAAGAAAAAAAAACCCAAAATAGAAAAATTTTACAATGGTTGGCACTATGTGTGGGTAGATACACGGGCATGCAAGTAAGGGTGTGCCTAGGCATGCACTTGGGTAGAATGTTGATGCTGTTGTGTTATACAGTATTATGCATAAGCATATATAGGCCAACATGCAAGCATCGTGACATGGCGCTATAACACATCCATTGAAGCATGCTATGCATCTTTGGGGTCGTGGCGGGTAGCTTTTATCCCTTTTGCTTCCTCACTCTTTTGTGCTCCTTTAAGGCTTGATTTACCACGAGTTAGTTTTGCACCATTTAGAGAACATTTTAGGGTGTCTAAGGCGTTCAAAAATACTTGTAAATTTATCCTAAAGCCATCACAAATTGATGGGAAAGGCTTTGACTCCATCAAACAAGCTAAAGGTTGAGAACCAATGTTTACATCATCTTCCCTCACTTGGTGAGGATTTGCCCTTAAATCCAAATCATCTTTTAGACAGATTGATAAGTAAGAGAAAAGATAGAATGTCTTATACGAAACAAAATATATATGTAAATCTACAACATAAAGCATAAACAGAATAATCAACAGTGGCTCGTAACTAATAATGAGTATTATAGTTTGACATATGACATAATTAAAACAAAACAAAAAAGAAATCAATTAAGCTTCAAAAGACATTATAAGAACCACTAAATAAATACATATAATAATTAGACATAGTTTTACTAAGAAATAGATTTTATAGTATAATGAGAAGTGAAAGCAGATAAATCATAACAAATCATGAGTAGTTCAAAAAAGTAAACTTGTCAAATACCTTCAAATTATGAGAGAAGATGAAGTAGTAAAAAGACGAACCAATAGAGCGTCAGTCAAAATGATCCAAATAATTCATATCGTACTGTATACGTATACCTATATACGTAATTATGGCAAGACATGAGTTAGAGTCCAAATATCTAAATCCTCTGAGAGAAACTTATAAAGTAAGAAATAGCAAAAGTAGAGATATAAAGAGTTTAGTAAGACCCTAAAGAACTTGTAGGACCCGTTGTCGCGCATACCACTGCTGCTTATTATTTCTTTATTATTATTAATATTCTGAAAACCTGGGTATACGTGATAGGAATTCTATGAAAAGAAAGTTGTTACTCTACAAATATACATGCAGAAGCTGAAAACTTTAAAATACAGTGGTGGCCAAAACAAACTTTATATATACATAAACATTTCTATACATTACATCTGAGTACATACACTTTTACAATTAATCCCACCAGGCCAATTGAAAACTACCCGGAGCCTTCTCCCATTAACCATGGTTCACCCGCTCCTCACTAGAACCAAGCATACCTGCAAGAAAAGAAAGAAGGAAGGAAAGGAATGAATGATAAAATCACCCAGTAAGCATTTCCTACTTCCCTCAACCCAAACAAGCATGCAAAAGAAATACGCACCTAGCATTGGCCTAAATATTCATACATAGTGCTTGCTCATTAATCTGGATATCGCTTATTCTGTTCTCTTACTTGCATTAATAATTAATGCTATGAAATGGGCATCATGTCATGCTAAATATGCATGCATCTAAATCTCTATATGTATCCGAAGATACATGTTATGCTGATCAGACTGATGAACACAAGAATTTGACATCTTAGCCACGTGGGATGAATAGTCTAGTGAAAGGCTAGAAAGTTGGCTATAACATATTAGTCCTTAGACTAATAAGTTGAAACTAAAACGATCTGACCGTAGTCAGAAGGTTGGAATCCCAAAGATACCCCCTCAAGTTCACCTTAAATAACTAATTCAGATATCAGATTTTAAATGTTGAATAACTAATATATTCGGATCCTTTGATCCCTTTTCATGCTAATGCCTTGGTATGTCATCCTATGTAATACTCATGCTGCATTATTTTATCTCATTTTAGCCTTTATATAATGCTCTATAGCCTTTAGAAAGGTTTCCTATGCATTATACTTCAATTTAAATCTTTTCTGAAAAATTTAGCTTGAGCACGAGCGCGTGGGTTAAGGCACACGGGCGTTTATAGCAAACACACAGGCATGCAAAAAATAAACATGCGAGTGTGTGTGAAGACACATGGGACCGTGCGTTGGCCATGTAGCCGATCGTGCTAGCTTCTGGAATTTTTACACTCTTCATAAAATAAACACATACACGGTCGTGTCCTTAAGGCATACGATCGTGTCTCTTTGCAAGTCAGCCATGCACACTTCGTGCACACGGACATGTCCCTACAAAAGTAAGGGCACACGGACATGCACTGGTGGGCATACGAGTGTGTGTCTTACTCTGCTTTGGCAAAAACTTGCTTGGAACTTGCAAGATTCCACACCAAAGCTTAATTAATCTGAAATTAATCAAAAACATGCATTTCTAGCACTTCAATTAACACACACCATACTTCAATTTCATCCATAACATGCCACATCACAATTCACCACTAAAATCATCATTCTCACACATATCCATACACATACATACACAAGCATGGTTCTTGGATGTAAATGAGCTTCACAAGCTTTTTTTTTCATCATATCAACACATAATCACTTCACATAAATCATAAGCATGCTAGAAACACAACCAAACACTATCAAGCAATCAAACACCTACTGGAAAACCTAAGGAAAAGGTAAGGAAATAGTTACCTCTTGCCATAGCTGTTGGATTCTCTTCTTATCTAATTTCTTTCTTCTCTAGCTGGATTGAGAGCTGCTGGCTATTGCAAATCAACTCTAAGGTTGGGAGTCTCTGAAAAAAAAAGGAAACCTTACCTAAAATGGGTAAAAGCTGGTAAGAAAACTCTTAAACTCCTCATCTCTCTCTTCATTCAAACCTGTATAGGAGTGCAGCCTAAGGTGCATGGGAATGCACAAGGGACAATGAAGAAACTTTATTTCCCGTGCTTCGCATGAAAGAAACCTCCTAAGGAGAATCATGCGTAAGCCACACTAGCTCCGGAAACTTACTATCTCACCTTTAAACTCTTCTAATTCCCAATCTATTGCTATTTCTCACATCTAATCCCTAAATTCTAGCCTAAAAGGTATTTCTAATCCGGGGATGCTATAGAACTCAAGAGCACTCTAAATCTCATATATTAATTAAGAAAAAGAATAAGATAATAAATATCATAAAGAAAATTTAGAGAGTTGAGTTGTACAAACATATATACTTTTCATACTAAGTCATATACGTATACTCATATACGTAATTATGATGAGGTATGAAACAGAGTTTAAGCAGTAAGAGATCTTAGATTAGAAAAAACTATTAGGCTATTAGAAACTTAGTTAAGTTTCCCTAGTTAGTAGCTAGCCATATGAGTTATAAAGCTTAGAGTCTACCCGAGGATGGACTTAGGAGATACTTATTGAGTGACTTGTCATTTATTCCCCTAAGTTTCTTTTTCTTACAGGTCAGTGTTTTGGGGAACTGAGCTAGAGTGTAAGATGGCTAAAGAGCGGGATACAGTTGAATGAGTTTTTACTCGAGTTTTCAAATTTATGTATATATGTATACATATTTAGTTTTAGCAGATAGCATGTTGGCTCGCATACTTTGTATTACTCATGCATGAGACATGGAGTATCATATATATATATTTTTTGGATATTAATATTATGTAGTACTATAGTATCAGTTTTATCACAAGGCACTGTACGATGGGTTTTAATATGTAATCACATTCTAATTATAGCTTTTATATAGTGCATGGTTTTCAGAGAAGTAGTTTTCTTCTAGGGATTCATGTTATATGTTACAGATGATTTGTGAAAAAAAAAAATTTAACATATGTTTATATAATATAACAGCATAATGACATATAACAGGGTCTATTACAAGTTTTGGTATCGGAATAGATCTGAGCCAATATTTTTAGAATAATATGTTTTCAAAATGGTATTATGTTCAAAATTGTATGAGTAAAGAGTTAATGTATCCCCACAACTAGAGCTCGTGTTTCCCTCGGTGTAAGTATCTCAGTAGTAGATTTTGTTTAAATTTCAAATTTTGGTTTCTTTATTATGTGATTTTAGGGATGAGACCCTAGTCTCCTAGAGTTGTAAAGCAATAGAGTAGTGACCCCATTTTTCCTGATCAGAGAGTGTTAAGAGAGGATCCCAGGAACTTTAAGAGTCTCTGAGCATTAAGGTATGAAGAGATAGTCAAAGATGTGGTAAGAGAAGAGTTTTAGTAACCTATCAAAGGAACGTAGCAGATGTCAATTATGGGTCATTATTAAGGAGGCCGAGTTATAAAGATAAAAAAGTACCAAAGATTCAGAAGATTTCCTCCTCAGATATATTAGGTCCAGAGATGTATATGCTCATAGGTGATGTGAGGGTTAGTGGAACCATTTAATGATGTCAGAACATAAGGAAAGTTTGACTAGTTCAAAAAATGATAAACTGTAGAGATTTATTCTAGATTTGTAGCTTGTTAGAGTCAAAGAGAATAATGCTTTCAGATTTTTTCCTTCTGAAAGTTGGTGAGGCTATGGAGAATCAAGAAAGTTTGCAAAAGGTTGGTATACTTGTGAGACTAGCAGAGAAAAGAAGATAAAGACAAGAGATTGATTCAAAGAAATAAGAGAAAGAAAAGTTACCTAAACAATAAGAGAAGCCCCGAGAGATCAATATCCAATGTGTGTCAGATACAATAACAGATACCTCAAAGAGTGTCTGATTGGTCAAGATAACTATTTTAGTTATAGTTAGTCTAGCACAGGATTTACAGTACCTGGCAAAGAGGTTAAAGAGATCCCATTAGAGATAAGCTCAACAAAGACAGAGCTAATTTTAGTAGAGGACATACAGATGTAGTCAAGGTAATAAAACATAAGCCAGAGTGTATATAGTGAGGTAAGAATAGACCAGAGTTTCCTATGTGCAAACTTGGACAGTATCCCTTTCATAATGCTCCTTCTTAAAGTGATAAAATGGTCACCCAGTTTTGTTTCTAGAAAAGTTGTAAAGAGACTTGAGTTTGCCCCTAGCTTGGCAAATTATGACATCAAAGCTGAGTTGATAAAGGATGACAAAGATACTGGAAAGGTATTGAAGCTAGATTAATCATATCGAGATAGTTGACCTATAAGCAGAGACAAGTAATGACTGATACGATCATAGGCAGTAATTTTCTAAGTAAATATCGAGTTAAGACAAACTGTCAGAGAAAGAAAACAAATAGATCCCACTTAGGTGATGACTACTTCATGGTTGAAGAGCCAAAATTCAAAGCACATTGATTAGAGTACACAGTGGAAACAAGAAAGATGTTGAACAAAAACTCTTCTAAAAGATTAGTAGTGAGAGAGAAAAAGCTTATAGATGTGCTTCTAGAAGAATTTTCAAGATTTCCCTCAACAAGAGAGAGAATTCTATGAAGGTTTTAGTAGATTTTGAAAGAAACAAGTGATAATTAGTAGATTTAGTAGATCAAATAGAAGAAAAAGTTAGAACAGCCCTATAATTGTCAAAAAAAAGTCATCCAAATCTAAAGCTTAAAAAGGTCAGATTCCAGATTAAAGGTACCCTTGGACAAGGTATAGTAGTGAGAAGTTAGAAAGACTCATCAAGTATTCTTGGGAGAGTAGAGTTTAAGTTAGAAAGAAATCCTTTTAAAGTGGTTTTGAAAGGGAATTTTGAGGACAAAATTTCAAGGATGGAATTTTGAGGTTGAAATTTTTAGTAGAGAGGGAGAATGTAATATCCCAAGATTACAATAATCTTTCTAGGCCTTGGACCAGAGCTATGAGAGAGATTTTACAGCCAAATGATAGATTTAATAAAGTTAAAAAGGGTAAAATAGTTTTTAGTAGCTTTATATGGTGGTTTGTGTGTGGAGCATAATCATGTGTCTAAACCGTGTGCCTTTTATACACACAATCGTGTGTCCCTTTTGTGAGGAACATGACCATGCATTTTGTTGCACATTATAGGAAGTAGAGTTTCTCCTTCTACAATACTTTAGCCAATTTTCTCACTCATTCTTTTCCTTCTCCTTCAACTAACCCTAACCAAATTAAGAAGAAAGAAGCTAGCTTCTAATAGCCTTTTAGCTAGGGATCTAGCCAGTGTTAGAGAGATTGTATTAATGATTATTTAAAGTTTGGAAGTGATTGGATAAGAAATTATTAGGATTTTTGGGGTTTTCAAACGTGTTATTGCAAAAATAGAGTTAAGCACACGCTCATATGGTCTCATTTTTACCAAGCATGCCAACTCAGTGATTTTCAAAAATGGATCAAAGGATCCTTATGTAATAGTTTCAATATTACAATCTGATATCCCAGTTAGTTATTTAGGTGAATACGATGGGGCACTTATGAGTTCATATACCTGTTAGAAAAGAAAACTAGTGTTCATTAGAAAGGACATAGTCTTTGACCAAGCTCAATAGAGAGAATGCTAGTTAGAGAGAGAACCAGTACCCGCTAGAGAGTACATTGAATGTAGCATCCTAGATTTAGAAAAGCCAATAAGGAAAGAGTTTTGGGGTTAGAAACGAAATTCAAAAATAGATTGGGAGTCTAGAAAAGTTAAGGGGTGAGTTAGTAAGTTTTCAGAGCCTGTGTGACTTTTATATGATTCCTTTAGGGAGGATTCGATCATGTGAATGCGCAGAAAATGAATAATCTTCATTTTCCCATGTGCATGCCCGTGCACATTGACTTACACGCCTGTGCAAGTGGTATATATATAAGAGAGAGCTGAGAGCATTAAGTCATTTTTCTCACCCACTTTCCATTTTCAGTAAATTCTCTCGTGTTTCAGTTCCTTCCAACCTAAGAGAGGAAATTCAGCCAACAGCAGCTCCCGATCAAGTTAGAGAGCCAAGAGAATAGTTGAGAGAAAGCTTTCAGTGGCTATGGCAAGAGGTAAGTGTTCACTTACTTCTCCTTGTGTTTTCCTAGTTTGCTTTGATGGATTTTGATGCTTGGCATGTGATGAGCTTCGTGCATGCTTAGATGATGATGATTGTTGTGTGAGATGCTAAATTTTCCATCCATGATCCATGCATGCTTGTTGATTGTGTTTAGTGAGAGAATGAAGGTGTTTCCATGGTAGAATCCTTGAGAATTGATGCATGTTGAATTGGATGCTTATTATATGTTTATTGAGGTGCTGGGAATGTGTGTTAGAAGTGGTTTTGGAATTGATTGAGAAATTGGTATGGATTTAGTGCATTTCCCGACAGGTGTTCTTGTTGAAGAACAAGACGCATGACCGTATGCCTGCATGGCACGGCCGTGTGCCTTTGTTTTTCCAAGAGCACGCCCGTGTGTATGTTGTGTGCACAACCAGAAATACAGACACACGCCCATATGTCCTGAGGGACATGCCTATGTGTAAGCTTTTTCAGTGAAACACGTCTAGAATTCCAGTAGCGCGTACGACTGGCAGTACGGCCAGTGCACGACCCCGTGCATCTGGGCACACGCCTGTGTGCCTTTGCCATGCACACCCGTGTGTGTAGGACCCACCACCACGAGTTCCCCTACTGCTGAAAGATACTATTCTTTTTTATTTATTAAACTAGAAATCGGGTACCCGTGACAGGAACCCTACGAAAATAAACTACTGCTACTGATTACATTGCATGCGGAGCTGAAACTGAAACTAAAATGTACAATGAGCCCAAACTGACTTTTCATACATATAAACGTTTCTGTACATCGTTCTTTACATCTGAGTACATTAACAACATATACAAGACCTCACAGGTCCAAAACTGAAAGAAAATACAACTGAAACTGTGTGTGTGGGGTCCCCTCTCGCAAGCCTCGGTCCACCCGCTCCTCACTAGCAGCAACAAAACCTGAAAAGGAAGGAAGAAGGAAAGGGATGAGTGATAAAGATCACCCAGTAAGCATTCCTTACTTCCCTCAATCCAAGCAAGCAACAAACACTGCAAACATACCTGGCCTCGGCCCTATTCATACATCTAATCGCTTGCTGGTGCTGAATCTGGTTACTAGTTATCTGTTTCTCATTATTAACCATTTCATGTAATGCATGACATGGCATGGTATCTGAATAACTGATGATGGTGATATATACATCTAGAAGCTAAATGCACCCGAAGGTACCTGCTATGCTGATCAGACTGATGAACACAGGGATTCGACATCCTGGTCAAGTGGGTTGAACATTCTAGCTACAGGCTAGAAAGCTGAATATGCTGTGCTGAGCAGTCTGACTGGTGTCAGAAAGTTGGGTCCTACAGATGCCCCCTCGAGTTCACCCAAAACTGTAACCCATACATTGGGTTCTGAATACTGAAAACTATTGAATTCGGATCCTCAGATCCTCTTTCAGACTACATGTTATGCTGTGGTATGCTTATGCACCATTTCTTATCTGAAATCTGGATTACCTGGTGATTATTAGCCCTTGGATGGATTATCAAACCTTTAAGATTCAATTTCTACAAATCTGGGAATTAACTGCTAAGCACGGGCGTGCGAAGGAAAACGCACGGGCGTGCATGTGCACACACGACCGTGTTGGGCAAGGGCACATGGGCGTGTGCCCAGACACACGGGACCGTGCCCCGGTCGTGTGCCTGGCCGTGCAAGCTTCTGGAAAATCCTGACCATTTCATGCAAAAGAAGGACACACGACCGTGCCCCTCAGGACACACGGTCGTGTCCTCTACTCCCAGGTCGTGTGTACATCGTGCACACGACCGTGTCCTTGCAGAAACAAGGGCACACGGGCTTGCTCTTACGGGCACACGGTCGTGCGTCCAGTTCTGCACATACATGGTTCACCTAGAACGAGCAGGAACCCATCCAATCCACATCCAAATTCAAATTAAACTAAAACATACTTCAATGGCACTTCAATCAGCTAACAAATCACTTCAATTTCAACATTCATCAATCCCAGCACATTCCACCATGGAAATCTCATATTTCTCTCACTAACACACTCACAATCAAGCAAGCATGCATTTTGGGTGGAAAATCATCAAACAAAGCATCATATCATCATCATGGCATCATACAAACAT
The DNA here is from genome assembly GCA_026122585.1 of Anacardium occidentale. Lineage (NCBI taxonomy): Eukaryota > Viridiplantae > Streptophyta > Magnoliopsida > Sapindales > Anacardiaceae > Anacardium > Anacardium occidentale. The sequence continues at coordinate 52,380 of JAJEJH010000652.1, read as the reverse complement.
ACACAACATGTCACAATACACTGGAAACACCGGTAAACGTTTTCAAGCATCAACAAACAGACTGGGGACGCAAAGAGAGAGTAAGAAACACTTACCTCTCGCCATGGCTGCTGAAGATTTCTAACTCAAACTAATCTTTCGGATCTCTTGTTGGATTGGGAGCCACTAGAAGCTGGATTTCACGCCTAGGGCTGGGAGTTACTGAAACAAAGAAGAAATTTGGCTGAAAACGGGTGAGAAATGCATTAATCTCTCGTCTCTCTCCTTTTCTACCCACCTGCACGGGCGTGCAGGCATGATGCACGGGAGTGCACCAAAGGAAAATGGATATAATCCACTTCCCGCGCTTCGCATGATTGAAACCTCCCTAAAGGAATCATACGAAGGCCACACAGCTCTGGAAAACTTACTAACTCACCCCTGAACTCTTCTAGACTCCTAAACTATTTCTGAATTATATTTCTAACCCCAAAACTCTACCCCTAAGGGCTTTTCTAACCTGGGATGCTACAGTGTGTGAGTCATGCACGCCCGTGTGCCTTGCCCACATGCTCGTGCAGCAGCAGTTTTTCATAAATTAATTAATAAAGCATGAAAAATCAGTTTAAAAGCCAAATAAGCATCAGATAGTCAGAAATTCAGTTAATAAAGCTGCATATGCATACCATAGCATGACATGTAGCTTGAGAGTGGATCAAGGGATATGAATTCAGTAGATTTCAGTATTTAGAACCTGATGTACGGGTTAGAGTATAGGTAAACTCGAGGGGGCATCTGTGGGATTCAACTTTCTGACACCAGTCAGATTGTCCAGCATTACAGATTCAGCCTTCTAACACCAATCAGATCGTTCAGTATTCAAATTCAGCTTTCTAGCCAGTAGCTAGACTATTCAACCCACATGACCAAGATGTCAAATCCCTGTGTTCATCAGCCTGATCAGCATAATAGGTACCTTCAAATACATACAGATATTCAGATACTCAGATGCATGCATCATCATCCACAGTTATTTTCAGTTAGCATGACATAACATACACATCATGGCATGAATAATAATGATATCAATAAATGAATGAGATTCAGATAATCAGATTAATCAGTTTCAGATTCTAGCAAGCGACTAGATGTATGATTAGAGCCGAGGCCAGGTATGTATGATATTGTATGTTGCTTGCTTGGGTTGAAGGAAGTAAGGAATGCTTATTGGGTGATCTTTATCACTCATCCCCCTTTTTCTTCCTTCCTTTTCAGGCTTTGGTGCTGTTGCCAAGGAGCGGGTGGATCGAGGCTAGCGGGAGAGGGCCCACACCATAGTTTTCAGTATGTACAGTTTCAGTTTTGGACCTGTTGGGTCACATGTAATTTTTTGTACTTTCTATGTAAATGTACAGAATAGTATGTATATATGAAAAAGGCCATTGGGCCCATTGTACAGTCAATATATATTTCAGTTTTATGTATTTATGCTTCCGCAGATGTATTCAGTTGTACAGTAGTAGAATTTATTTTCGTAGGATTCCCGTCACATGTACCCGTATTTTCAGATTATTAATAAAAGAACCTCAGTATTCAGCAGCAGGGGTACTCATGGCGGTGGGTCCTACATTGAACTCGCACGACCAAGGTGTCGAATCCCTGTATTCATCAACCTGATCAGTACCACAATTTTATATTATTAGTATTTCATCTTCAAATGCCATGTATGCATAGTACATTACATGACATAACATGTTAACTAGTGGTTTTTAGAAAAGGATCAAGGGACCCATAGATATAAGTTTTCAGTACTACAACCTGATATCCGAGTTAGCTATTAAGAGGTGAATTTGATAGAGCACTTGTGAGTCTGCATAGTTTATTAGAAAGGGTATTCTATTAGAGAAGGAGTCTAGTGTCTGCTAAAGAAGACATGGTCACTAACCAAGCTTGTTTGAGAGAGTACTAGATATGTATTAACAGCATTTAACTTATATGATTAAGGTGTCGAATCTTTGTGTTCATTAGTTTGATTAGTATAGTAGAAACCTATACAGGTACAGAAAGATTTTAGATACAATTTTATTACTCAGCTTCTCAATATTTTATGATCTCTAGATGCCAATAGCATTTTCAGTAAAACAATTTTTAGAATGATGTTTTCAGTAAATAGGCCTTAGGGCCTAGATTGGATTTTCAGCATAACCAAACATGTTTTCAACATAATTCATATCATGACTTACACAGTATATGAATAAGCAAAACAGATAACTAATGACTGTAACAGTAAAATGAAATAGAACTTGTTAGACAGATTGATAAGTAAGAGAAAAGACAGAACATCTGATACAAAATAAAATATGTTTGTAAATCTACAACATAAAGCATAAACAGAATAATTGATAATGGCTCGTAGCTAATAACGAGTACTATAGTCTAACATATGACATACTTAAAGCAAAACAGAAAAGAAATCAATTAAGCTTCAAAAGAGATTATAAGTACCACTTAATAAATATATAATAATTAGACATAATTTTACTAAGAAACAGATATTATAATATAATGAGAAGAGAAAGCAGATGAACTCATAACAAATCATGAGTAGTTCAAAAGAGTAAACTTGTTAGATACCTTTGAATTATGAGAGAAGATGAAGTAGTAAAAAGATGAAGTAATAGAGCGTCAGCCAAAAAGATCCAAATAATTCATATCGTGTTGTACACGTATACCATATACGTAATTATAACAAGGCATGAGTTAGAGTCTAGATATCTAGATCCTCTAAGAGAAACTTATAAAGTAAGAAATAGCATAAGTAGAGATATAAAGAGTTTAGTAAGACCTTAGAGAACTCAAGAACACTCTAAATCTCAGATATTAATTAAGAAAGAGAACATGATAATAAATATCAGAAAAAAAAATTCAAAGAGTTGAGTTGTACACACATGTATCCTTTTCATACTAAGTCGTATGCATATATTCATATACGTAATTATGACGAGGTGTGAAGCAGAGTTTAAGTAGTAAGAGAAGTTAGATTAGAAAAAGCTATTAGGCTATTAGAAACTTAGTTAAGTTTCTCCAGTTAGTAGCTAGCCAATTGAATTTTAAAGCTTAATGCCTAACCGAGGGTGGAGTTAGGATATACTTACTGAGTGACTTGTCACTCATTCTGTAGCATCCCAAGATTAGAAATACCCTTTAGGGTAGAATTTTAGGGTTAGATGTGAGATTTTACAATAGATTAGGAGTTAGAAGAGTTTAGGGATGAGATAGTAAGTTTCCAGAGCCTGTGTGGCTTGCGCATGATTTTTCTTGGGAGGTTTCTTTCATGCGTAACATGGGAAATAAAGTTTATTCATTTTTTCTTGTGCACTCCGGTGCACTTTTGCCTTGCACGCCCGTACAGGTGTGTTGGAGGAGAAAGATGAGAGTTTTTAGGCTTTCTCACCCGCTTATTTCCCATTTTTCAACTAAGATTCCTATTCTTTTCAGAGATTTCCAACCCTAGAATTGAGATTCAGCATCCAACAGCTTCCAATCCAGCTAGAGAGAAAAGAAATTAGTTAGAAAGAGATTCCAGCAACTATGGCAAGAGGTAAGTGCTTCCTTGCTTCTTCCTTGTGTTTTCCAGCATGTATGTGATGTTGTGTGTTATGTACTGTGTTCTCAGCATGCTTATGAATGATGTGAATGTGTTTATGTGTTGATATGATGAAAAGAAATGGTTTAAGATGATGATTTCCGCCCAAGAAACATGCTTGTGTATGTATGTGTATGAATATGTGAGAGAATGGGTTGTTTCAATGGTGGATTGAGATGTGGTTTGTGGTAGATGAAATTGAAGCTTGCTATGTGCATATTGAAGTGCTAGAAATGCTTGTTATTGATTAATTTCAGTTTGATTGAGGTTTGGTAAGGATTCCTACAAGTTTCAGGCATGTATTGTAGGTGCAGAGCAAGACACACGCCCGTGTGCCTACAGGTACATACTCGTGTGCCTTTGCTTTTACAGGGACATGCCCATGTGTCTTAAAAGATACGACCGTGTGTGTGTTCTTTTAGTGTTAATGCATACAAATTCCAGAAGCTTGCACAACCGATTGCACGGCCAATGCACGATCCCGTGTGTCTTCACACACGCCCGTGTGTTTGCTTTATGCACGTCCGTGTGTGTTTCTTGGACGCCCGTGTGCCTTGCCCACACGCCCGTGCTTAAGCATAATTTTCTAAAAGTGAGATAAAATGAAGCAGAATGCATGGGAAACCTTTCTAATAGCTATAAATTAGTGAATAAGCATAAAAAGGGGTAAAATAATGTTGCATAAGCATTATATAGCATGACATGCCAAGGAATCAACATGAAAAAGAATCAAGGGATCCGAATTCATTAGTCATTCAACATTCAGAACCTGATATCTAGGTTCGAGTTTTGGGTGAACTTGAGAGGGCATCAGTGGGATTATAACCTTTTGACTGCGGTCAGATCGTCCAGTTTCAACTTATTAGTCTGAGAACTAATATGTATATTCAACTTTCTAGCTTTTTGCTAGACTGTTCAGTCTACATGGTCAAAATGTCGAATCCCTGTGTTCATTAGTCTGATCAACACAGTAGATATCTTTGGATACATATAGATTCAGATGCATGCATATTCAGTTTATATTCAACATGACATGAGGTCATGACATTCATTTCATTGCATTATTCATTAACTAATTGTAGCGACCCCGGCCCCAGGCTACTGTGCGCTGCAGAAAATACTGTTCATATAATAATAAAATATTCCTGAGACGGGGACCTCTACAGAAAAACTGCTGCTGTCTGAAAAATTTCTTTATAAAATAAACTGTAAACATAATTCAGTATTAAAATGTACTGAAATGCAAGCGTGGAAATCCCAGGCTACTCATGTATAAAAATAAACTGTCATACAGTGTATACTAATATGTAATACACATATATACATGAGAAAACTAAAACATGCGAGCCAACATGCTATCTGCTGCTGCCAAGCCGTATCCCCAAAATCTCGCAGCGGTCTCGCTCCAACTCAGCCACAAACTACTGACCTGCAAAAGGAAATAGGGAAAGGAGTGAGTGACAAAGTCACTCAGCAAGCGTTTCCAAACACAACACTCGCAGGTCAAACAACCGACTATGTGACTCGTCATGTAGAAGGTTCTGCTAGACAGTTTCTTACTGAATTCTGTTATATTTCTGTTCTGATATTGATCTGTTTCTCATCTGATGTTGTACATAACAATGAAATGTATATACTAGTGTCATGTATGCTGAAAACTGTAAAAACTTGCCCGCAGGCTTGTTTTTTCTAAAAAACTGTCTTTTCTGAAAACTCTTTCTAATAATAAAACTATGATCTGAAGATCCTGAATATATACGTATAGTATATCTAAAATCTGTATCAGAAAGTACTAAAAATCTCTGAAATATCTGAAAATATCTGCTGTGCTGGCCATACTGATGAATACAGGGATTCGACACCCTCGCCGTGTGAGTTCAAGTCCTACTGAATCTACTGAATGCACAACCAGCACTCTCTATTGAGCTTGGTCAGTGACCACGTCGTCTCTAGCGGATGCTGGTTTCCCTCTCTAGCGGGTGTGCGAACTCACAGGCGCCCCCTCGTATTCACCCCTATCTGATATATGAGAAATCATATATGTATATCTGAAAAAAATCATGTTGTTGGATCCTTGGATCCAGTCTGAAAACATCTGATATGGCATGTCGTGTTAATGCTGATAATCATGCATGAAATGCTGATTTTCTGATGTTAATTCTGAGTTCTGTGTGCTTAGAAATGGCTTAGAGTGGCTTAATTCACTTTTCAATTCAATTACTGCTGATTTCTGAAGTGCACGGGCGTGTGTTTTGGGACGCACGGCCGTGTGTCAAGGCACACGGGACCGTGTGGCCATCGTGCAGGTGGGCGTGCAAGGCTCTGGAACATTTCATGAAAGTTAGGCAAGGCACACGGGCGTGTGTACTCGGGCACACGGGCGTGTGTCTGTCTTCTCTTCTTCCCGTGTCTCAGCGAACACGGGCATGTGGAATTGGGGAGAAAGCACACGGGCGTGTGTCACTCGGGCACACGGGCGTGTGTCTGGGTTTTCAGACGCACACGGACAGCATGCACGACCGTGTCCCATGCAGGAAAAGAGGACGCACGGTCGTGTGCTCGACCCAGAAACTGCAGAATACGTCTGGAAATTCAGAAATTCCCACACAAACACTTCCACACTCCAAATCATCAAACATAAACACATACTACTGCTGCAAGCACGCAAATAATCATCAAATCATCAACTCAAACACGCCATATAACATAAATAAAGCATATATCATCTGGAAACAATATACATGCATTCAAATCATGGAAAACCACTCAATCATGCCATCATCCATTATATCACAACTCAAACATGCTGGAAATATCTCAAACAAGCACACATAACATTCTCATACACTGGAAATAGCCAATCAGGCTCTGAAAACGGCGAGAGAAGTAAGGAAAACACTTACCTCGCGCCATGGAAGCTCAACCTCTATCTCTGGGAGGCTCTGGATCTCTAATCTGAAGCTGGGCTGCAGGGGGATCTCTCTCTGGAACTCTAGGGTTCACGGGAGCTGAAGGAAGAAGAAGAGAAAATAAGCTGGGAGCTGAAATCTGCGCGCACTGGAGGGAATTAAAACACTTTATCTAACTGGGGCAAGACACACGGTCATGTGTCTAAGGCACACGGTCGTGTGTAGTGGAAAATAGCCATTTCCACACCCACATGCGCAGAAACTACACTCAAGTCCCAAAGGACTTCTAAAAGACTCTTCTACCCCCCATGAACTCTCAAAAATGACAATCTACCCCTTGTGTCATTACACTAATAATGTAACCAAGAGAACAAACAAAGAAATATCCAGTTATTTGAATGAGCAAGCGAATGTATGAATGTTAGGGTCAAGGCCAGGTATGTTTATTGTTTTACTTGCTTGCTTGAGTTGAGAGGAGTAAGGATCGCTTACTGGGTGATTTTTATCACTCATTCCTTTCCTTCTTCCTTTCTTTTAAGGTATGTTTGGTGCTGACGAGGAGTGGGTGGACCAAGGCTGACAAGAGAGGGCTCCATATTAGTTTTCAGTTCGCCTAGTGGGACTTATTGTAAATTTTGTATTTACTCAGTGTATGTATGTACGTTAACACATGTATATATGAGAAAGTGTATTTTGGGGCCACCATTGTATTTTACAGTTTTCAGCTTCCGCATGCGTATGTATATTATACAGTAGCAATAGTTTTTTTCGTAGGATTCATATCACGTATATTGAGATTTTCAGATTATCAATAAAAGAAAAAAGAATAATTCAGCAGCAGCAGTATGTATGGCAACAGGTCCTACACATTTCCCTCAGTGTATTTTTCTTATAGGTCAGTGTCTTATGGAGCTGAGCTAGAATGTGTGACGGCTAGAGAGCGGGATACAGTTGAGTGGGGTTTCACCCAAGCTCTCAAATTTATGTATATATGTATATATTTTTAGTTTTAGCCGATAGTATATTGGTTCGCACGTTTTGTATTGCTTATGCATGGGACGTACAATATCATATATATATATATATATATATATATATATATATATATTAGGATATTAATATTATGTAGTATTATAATATGAGTTTTATCACAGAATACTACATAGTGGGTTTTAATATGTCATCACATTTTAATTATAGCTTTCATATAGTACATGGTTTTTAGATAAACAATTGTCTTGTAGGGATTTATGTTATATGTTATACGTTATAGATGATTTATGAAAAAAAAAAAAAAGATTTAACATATGTTTATATAATATAGCAACACAATAACACATAACAGGGTCCACTACACTACACACCTTTACCAAATTTTAAAGGAGTATATCTAAATGGATTTATGCTAACACATAGACATGACGAAAATGCATAATCAATATAATCTCTATTCATTAATAATCATACATAAATAATTACAATTACAATACAATCGATTGGTTATAGAGTATCTACTGTTACAGTGAAGAAATATAATGCTAGAAAAGTGGGTGTAACATAAGTGATGCAAAACACAATGGTGTAATAAAAATGGTTGAAGGTGTGATCAAACACACACAAAAAAGAAACCAAAAGGTTATACAATTGAAAGAATTGAAAATATCTGAATATTTCAAGAAAAAGTTCAATAAAAGAGAAGAAACAATAAAAACTAATAATTGACGTAAATATCTAATAAATAAATTATAATAGTGTTTTTCTCTATTTCCTTATTTTATTACAAAATTAATGGAAAACAGGCAACAAACAAATGAAAAATGACGATAAATAGTTGTTCTGCCATCATTATATGATCTAATGGAATTTTATAATCATTCTAATGTAGGGTCGTGCTCAAAATTAGGTGGAATTGAATAATAACATAGCGACTAAGCCTTAGTTATTGTAGGACTTAAATCTCTTTGCCTTTGCGTGCCTTGTATACAAATGTTAAGACCTGCTTAACTAATTTGAATGTTCGATATCCGCGTGCTAGTTAGTTCAAATTACATGGCGGGACCCCGTCTTTTCAATTAGTCCAGCCTTCAACAGCACTCGCTTTCAAGTATGCGCTGATCTCCACATCCACCCAACCCCAGATGGTGCTATTGTGCAGTCAAATTGGCCAGCCGTCGTCGGAAATTGTGCTTCCTGCTCCAACTAATCCTGCAATAAATTGAATAGAGATTAAAAAAAAAAAAAGTACAGCCCCCTTGCTTGGGAAATTCTCAGACTGTTAAAAAAGGACGAAAATCTTCCATGACCTGAATAAGTTATTGTGAGGACAGGCTTTGACTCTATCAACATTGTCAAATTCCTCCCAATTTAATTCAAAGAACGTATTTTTTATTATCTTCGCTTTGATTTTTAAATAAGGTAATATATAGCCAATAAATGTATTGATGTGTATTTTCTGTATGTAAAACATTATAATATATTAAGATGGGTTGAATTTATTTATTTTTTCTCATAAATGAATTAGTCGCGTAGAATTAACAGTGAATAAAATATTATAAGCTAATATTTAATCCTAAAATTTCGTAAAATAAAAAGAGAAAATAATTTTTGTTTATTTAATATTATATTATGTATATATATACACACCTAACAAGAGATATTGAATAAAAATAATAGTCAAAATGTGAATGAAGAATAAGACTTAATGAAATCCCATTGACATTTATTTTAAAGTTTAGGTGAAAATTAATAATAATTCTAAATAATCTTTTTATTTAAAAAATTATTTAAAAGCTTATTTCTAACCCACCCAGCAACAATGACGAATTCAATGAAGGTTGAGCGTGGTCTGTTCACTATTTTTTGGTTTAAAAAATTATTAATTTATCTATATAATAAAACAATATATATATATATATATATGTATATATATAAAATTTTCACTAGACATAGATGATTGTTTACTAAAACTATAGGTTTTTATGAAGTCATAAGATCATGTATGAGAGTTAATGCATGTCTAGTGTTATAAGGTTAAGGTAGAAGGTTAAGGAAGTTGATGACTTAATAATGGAAAAGCCGACAACCGAAGCTCCAATGAATGGTGGTCGTAAGATAGTAAAATTTCTTGTCAAATAAGTTTCAATCCATATAAAAGGTATAATTATTTGAACGTTGTCTTAAAAAGAGATCTGATGAAATAGACATGTCTATGAAAACGAAGACTACCAAAACTTAAAGAAAAAAAAATTCTATGAAGCTTTACTGTTCTTCAGGATTGGCTTTGGGCTTTTCCTACATAGATTAGGTGGACAATAAATAATACCTCTTTTTAGAGAGTTTGAACCATTAGTAAGATATTATTTTAGAAGAATTAGACTTTTAATAATGATTAAAAATTTTAAATTAAAAATAAAATTCTAGTTTGACTCAAATTAAAAAACTCATTTGTGATTCTTTACAAAAATTTTTCTTTTTTTATTATTCTTCTTATTCTTTAACTTCTTCCAATATTTTTTTGTTTTCATTTTCTTTTGTCGACTCATCATTTTTTCAGTATCAATATTTATTATTCGAGTGGTTTAAACTCAAATTTGAGCACGTTGCTCCAAATTTAAATCGAATTCAAGTTTGCCCATTTAGGCTTGATTTGGCTCCAACCCACCCCTATATCTATCCGTCTAAAATTTTTTGATATAGGATTCCCCTATATATTGAAACTCTAAAACTGTGGATGTTTCTACTCAGAAGTGGTTGTTCATGGAGATCACAGTTTGTATATACGGGATATTAATGACGTGAATGAGGCAACTGCTTCATGTAAATTAATAACTGTTCCACTTTTTGCTTTCTTTTTTCATAAAAGCCTATATATATACGTGTGTGCATTTTCCAGGCTAGTAGATGCTTTGTGCTAGTTTCACGGTCTGCGCGCATGTGGGGTGTCAGGAATCTCTGTTGTGAAAACATGACGAGCCATCTCTCGCATGTGTAGCTAGAGGTTGTCCTGGTGGAGTTTCTTTCTTGACATGCTCAGCTGTTGGTACTTTCTGGGATCTTGCCTTGTTAACCAGTGTCCTTGGAGTATGCGATTGGTCTTGGCTCTTCGAATATCAATGAACCAGGGGGCACTGCCAACAAAGTTTTGCTGACATTTCATAAACCCGAACTTTCAATTCTATTCTGTTGATATTCCTCCTGTTTCCACTGCAGTAAGTGCTGGGATATTTGAACGTGGTATAATGGAGACAGGATGGAAAGCTGGCTTCTGGTGATTCCAAGGGAAAAACTTCGTATCTATGATCTAACATCTTCTGATTTTACATGTTTTATGGTCAACCCAGATATCTTCATTTTGTTTAAAAGCTATTGCTAGAGAAAGCAAGCAAATATAAGGCTTCAAAATCTAGTCTTTCATAGTGCCAGAATTTATGTAAGGCCAAAGGACTATTCTCCCACCCATAGTTTGAGGCAGGGACAAGTTCCACCCTCTAACTTTTAAAAGCTTAGATTCTCACTTTTGGATCAAATTTAATAATAAATATAATAGTAAACAGTATTATAAAATTTATTTTATTATTTTATAAAATTTGAATCTTAAAAAGATAAAAATATAATATAAAATTTTAAAAATTTTAAAAAAATTTTAAAATTTTAAAAAAAAAAACTAGCCACCGCCGCTAATGTTAGTGGCGGTAGCCATTGATAACAGAACCAGGTGGCCGTCTCCGACCACCTCCGTCAGATCTGGCCATCGAAAATGGCTGGTATTGGTTCCAAAGGCCGTTTCTGACCACTTTTTTCGGCATAAAAATGCATACCATAATATACATAGCATGACATGAATCAAACATTCATATGCTTTAGTAAGTAAAGCATTAGTAATACCTTAATATTTAGAAATCTCATAGAACAGAAAATTGCTTATAATGAAAAGAGATAGGAAACACTTACTGAGTGAATTATCACTCATCCTTTTATGTTTTCCTTTTTTGCAGGTCAGTCAAATAGGTGTTAATGAGGGATGAGCCGACTATAGCTGTGGGGGTTAGATTAAGTTTTTACCAGAAAGTATAATAGTGGCTCACATGTTTGTATAACTTTCATGCATCCATTTTGATCTTATTGTATGGACATGCATATAGTTTCTTTTATGGGAACTTTTACTGAAAAAAAAATATGTAATGATTTTTAATATATGCATCTATATACATATACTGAGATTTCTAATCATAGAAATGTGTGTGTTTCAGCTTCCACTTGCATAGTTTCTTAGTCGGTTAATTTTTTTAGGATTTCTGTTGTATATATTAATAAAGAATCTCCTTTGTGGGATATAAAAATAAATAAGTAAATATTATAAGTAAATACAAGAAGGGTTTAGTAACAGTAATATATACAGTAGTAGGTCTTACATTGTTAGTATCAAAGCAAATCTGAACCACCCTTTCAAAATTATGGTTTCAATTGCATTGTTTGCCAATTGCATAAGTAAAGAGCCAATGTTCCCCAACAACCAAAGCTTGTGCTCCCTCTCAGTGTAAGTACAGTATTTCTTGTTTTAGTTACCTTTTGAGATCCTAACCCCCCTTTTATGATTTAATTTTATAGATAGGAGAACACATATGCCTAAATTCATTGAGAAAAAAATAACGCCTTTATTAGATCCATGAATGTTAGTAAAAAAAGGAGATCTCAAAACTGGAGGCGGCCAGATCTAGTCGCCTCCACCGAACAGGGAGGCCAGATTTGGCCTCCCCTGGAACCAGGTGGCTGGAGTCGGCCACCTGGTGCCGTTATCAATGGCCACCACAGCCGACATCGATGGCGGTGGCTATTTTATTTTTTTATTTTAAAATTTTTTATATTTAAAAATTATTTTATATTTTTATTATAAAATTTTATTTGTTAAAAGACATTTCATTTGAAAAATTATAAAATATGTTTGAATTTTAATCCAAAGGTAAGAATCTGGGCTTTTAAAAGTTAGAGGGTGGGACTTTGCCCTCGCCTCAAACTATGGGTGGGAATAAATCCTTTGGCCCTTATATAATGCTCATCTATGTTGAACCCTTAATGTTTTGATGATGATAAAAATATGCTTAACTTGCTAATTAATCTCTTGCATGAAGTAATTCACGACAAAAGAAGGAAGAAAAAGTTTTATTTTGCAGATTATAGGTCTCGCACGACCGTGTTCTATTGTAGCACGACCATGCTTGACAAAAAGGGCCCTCGTGTGTCCAAAACACGGGATCGTGCACCTGATCGTGCGAGGTTCTGTAAAAAACTGAAGAAAATTCTCAAAACCAACATGGGTGTGCGTTTATGATGCATGACCGTGTGCACACACAACATCATTAATGTACCATCAGCTTGACCGTGCAACATGACCGTGTATAGTCAAAGATTTCAAAAGTCAAAGACACAACCGTACGTATTTGGAGCACACAACCATGTGCATAATGCATGAAGAACACGGGAGATCAAGTCGTGCAAATAAAGTCGTGTATCAAGTCAAAGCAACGCAGTCAACGTACGACCGTACGTGATGATGAGTGAAGAGCACTACCAAGGAAGTTGTGCAAGGCTGATCGTGCAGAAGCTTATAGGCAAACATTCAATACACGATCATATGGATATGGCACACGACCGTGCGCTAGCAAAAGAATGCTCGTGTGCTACCAGTGTGTTCGTCATGCAGTCAAGTCGTGCGAGCCTCTAGAATTTTGAGCAAAAACCATGAAGGGTTGAAGCACGACCGTGCGTCAAAGGCACACGATCGTGCACCATTGGCGCTAATATTTAATTCAATCATTGAGAGTCTGATCGAGGTAATAAATATAGCAAGCACGACCGTGCACTTGAAGAGTATGACCGTGCGCTTGGAAAATTTATTGCAGTGCATTCATTTTCAACCACCTCAACGGATACAAAGCTAGGAAAACGGCTCCTTGCTATTCTAGGTAATAAATGGAGTATAAAAGGAGACTCATTTGAAGTGAAGAAGATTACAGAAAACGAATTACAAATCCAAGCTATCTTGCTCTACTCTTTGATTGCTCATTCTCTCTCAAAAAGTTTACAAATTTCTATACTTGAGAGATCTGCGTTTCATATTGTATTTTTAGCCTAATTAGAGGCAAAAACAATCACTCTTTTAATCATATCTCTACTGTAAAAAGGGTGAAATTCCCTTACTGAAAAAAACTATTGTATCTTCGGGTTTAGAAGATAGTGGAAACTTCAATCGGGTTTGATTGAGGAAGAAGATGTAGGAGGCTTGTGTTCAAAGCTCCGAACCTCTATAAATTTGGCTGAGCAATCTCTAAACTTAATCTCTCTTTATTGTTATTATTGTGCATTGTAGTTATAATTGTTGTATTGTGATTATTGCTTTAGAATTTTTTTAAATAATCCTATTCACACCCCCCCCCTCGAGTATTATTCCTCTAGCTATTAAGGTTTTTCAATTGGTATCAGAGCAAGTCTCTAAAAAATTCACAAAATCTAACGATTTTTAGAGTAAAAGATCCATATAGAGAAATGGCTAGCACTTCTACACCGGTTTTTAGTGAGGGACAGTGCACACCTAGGCCACCATTATTTTGTGGTGTAAACTACACTCAATGAAAGATTAGAATGAGATTACATATAAGGTCAATAGATTACAAGCTATGGAAAATAATTGAACATGGAGATTTTGTTCCCGTAGATCCTAGAACAAACTTGCCTAAAGACGAAAATGGATATAATGATGAAGATGAAAAATTATTAAGTTTAAATGCCAAGGCAATTAACATCTTATTTTGTGCTTTGGATTCTACAGAGTTTAATAGGGTATCATCTTGTGAATCAGCCAAGGAGTTGTGGACCATCTTTCAAACCATACATGAAGGAACGAGTCAAGTAAAAGAATCGAAGATTGAACTATTGTTTAGAGAATACGAGCTATTCGAGATGAAGGCAAACGAGAACATAACGGATATGTATAAATGATTCTCGAACCTAGTCAATGATCAAAGAGGATTGGGAAAGAAATTTGAGAATGTGGAATTGGTGAAGAAGGTATTGAGGTCCTTACTGGAATCTTGGACCATGAAGGTGACCGCAATAGAGGAATCCAAAGAATTAACGAAATTGGGGATGGATGAATTGATTGGAAGCCTGCTCACCTTCGAAATGAAGAGGAAATCGAAGGAGGGTGAGAGCAAAAACATCAAAAGCATTACTTTGAAGGCTGTAGAAGAAGATGAAGAAGAGTCCTCCATGGATGAGGAGGACATCAGCCTGCTTGCAAGAAGATTTAGCAAATTCTTGTCAAAGAATAGGAGGATGAAAGGGAGAAACAACTTCAAATCGAAGGGGAAAGACAAAGAAGATAATGACAAGGAGGTCATTTGCTTCAAGTGTAAAAAGCCTGGACATATTAGACAAGATTGTCCACTGCTTAAGAAAAAGAAGAAGGAGAATGCTGAGAAAAGGTTCAAGAAGAAAGCCTTAGCTGCCACTTGGAGTGGTAGTGATGACTCAAGTGATGATAGTGATGAAAAGGAAAGAGCCAACTTGTGTTTCATGGCCAAAAGCAATTCGGAGGATGAAGAGGTATGTGAATCCAATTCATGCTTTTTTAATGAATTGCAAGATGCTTTTGATTCTTTACTATTAGAATTTAAAAATATTAGCTCTAGGAATAAAATGTTAAAGAAAGAAATGATTGGTTTGAAATTAAGTTTAGAAAAGCTGAAAATGAATGTAAAAATGTTTTAGATGAGAAAACAAATGTTGAAAACTGTAGGACCCACTGTCACGCGTACCCCTGCTGCTGAATACTGGGGTTCTTTTATTAATAATCTAGAAATACGGGTACACGCGACGGGAATCCTATGAAAATAATACTGCTACTATACAATACAATACATGCGGAAGCGTACATTGAAACTGAGAAAATACATAACTGTACAACGGGCCCAAACTGGCCTTTATCATATATATACATAAACTGTTCTGTACACTGCTTTACATCTGGATAATTGAAAATATTTACAAAATGACCCATCAGGTCCAAAACTGAAACTGTACATATTGAAAACTGTGGTGTGGGCCCTCTCCCGCTAGCCTCGATTCATCCGCTCCTCACTAACAGCACGTACACCTAAAAGGAAGGAAGAAGGGGGGGATGAGTGATAAGGATCACCCAGTAAGCGCTCCTTACTTCCCTCAAAACCCAAGCAAGCAACATACAATCACAAACATACCTGGCCTTGGCCCTATTCATACATCTAGTCGCTTGCTGAAATCTGAAACTAATTAATCTAGTTATCTTAATCTCAATCGTTTACTGATTTCATTATTATTCATGTCATGATGTGTATGTCATGTCATGCTAACTGAAATAACTGTAGATGATGATGATGCATACACCTAAATATCTGAATATCTGTATGTACCCAAAGGTACCTGTTGTGCTGATCAGGCTGGTGAACACAGGGATTCAACATCCTGGCCATATGGGTTGAACAGTCTAGCTACTGGCTAGAAAGCTGAATCTGAATGTTGAACGATCTGACTGGTGTCAGAAGGCTGAATCTGAAATACTAAATAATCTGACTGGTGTCAGAAAACTGAATCCCACTGATGCCCCCTCGAGTTCACCTATACTCTAACCCGTACATCAGGTTCTGAATACTGAATACTATTGAATTTAGATCCCTTGATCCTCTCTCAAGCTACATGTCATGCTATGGTATGCATATACAGCTTTATTAACTGAATTTCTAATTATCTGATGCTTATTTAGCCTTTAAACTGATTTTCCATGCTTTACTAATTAATTTCTAAAAAACTGCTACTACACGGGCGTGCAGAGGTCACACACGGGCGTGCAGGGCAAAGGCATAAGGGCGTGTGCCCAGACGCACGGGGTCGTGCGCTGGCCGTGCAGCTGGTCGTGCGCGCTACTGGAATCTGGGTAATTTCACTGAAAAAGCATGCACATGACCGTGTCCCTCAGGACACACGGACGTGTCTTTGCAATTCTGGTCGTGCACACAGCGTGCACACGGGCGTGCTCCTATAAAATCAAGGGTACACGGTCATGCCATGCAAGCACACGGTCGTGTGTCTTGTTCTCCAATAAGAACACCCGTCTGGAAAATACACAATTCATATGCCATTTCACAATAAATCTCAAATCTACCTCTAATACACATTCCCACACTTCAATAAGCATTAATCTCAACTCAATCTCCACATGCATCAACTATAAAGCATTCCACCATGAAAGCATCTCAATTCTCTCACTAAAACATACACAAGCAACATGCATGATTCAAGGATGGAAATTCATCATCTAATTCAACATGCAACAGCATATAAACATACCCAAAGTTCATCAACATGTAAAGAACTCATCCAAACATCACAATTCATCAAAGCAAGCTAAGATAACACAAAGAGAAGTAAGCAAACACTTACCTCTTGCCATTGCCACTGGAAAATTCTCTCAACTATTCTCTTGGCTGTCTAGCTTGATCGAGAGCTGCTGGAAGGTGAACTTCTTCTTTAAGATTGGGAGGAGCTGAAACAAGAGAGAATTTGCTGAAAATGGAAAATGGGTGAGAAATAAAGTCTTAATACTCTCGACTCTCTCACTCTTTTATATGCCACTTGCACGAGCGTGTAAGTCAATGTGCACGGGTGTGTACAAGGGGAAATGAACTTAATTCATTTCTCGCGCTTCGCATGATTGAATCCTCCCTGAAAAAATCATACGAAAGCCATACAGGCTCTGAAAACTTACTAACTCACCCCTGAACTCTTCTAGACTCCCAATCTATCTCTGGATTTCATTTCTAACCCTAAACTCTACCCTTAAGGGCTTTTTCTGAACTGGGATGCTACATTTCCTCCCCCCTTATAAAAATTTTGACCTTAGAATTTACCTGAATAACTTTGGGAACTTATCCCTAATCTCAGACTCTACCTCCCAAGTGGCTTCCTCCACTCTCTGACTACGCCACAAGACCTTCACAAGGGGAATCTCTTTATTTCTGAGGACCTTGACCTTGTCGTCTAGGATCTGAACTGGTAGCTTTTGGTAACTCAAATCTTCTGCAAGATCCATATTTGAAAACTGTAGCACATGAGACTTATTTCCCACATACTTCCTCAACTGAGACACGTGGAAAACATTATGGATTCTGTCCATGTTGGCTGGCAAAACTAATCTGTAGGTAACTGTCCCCACTCTCTCAAGTAACTCTAGGGACTAATGAATCTGGGCATCAACTTCCCTTTCTTACCAAATCTGAGAACTTGCTTATATGGACCAACTCTCAGAAAAACCATGTCGCCTACTGTGAACTCAATCTCTCTGCGTCTCAAATCAGCATAGCTCTTCTGTCGATCCTGGCCTGTCTCATTCTCTGCCTGATGATCTTGATCTACTCAATCATCCCCTAAACTATCTCTGGACCCACAACTATCTCCAGAGAATCTCTCTCTCCAACCTCATCCTAATGAAGAGGAGATCTACACTTTCGACCATACAACACCTTAAATGGAGCCATCTGAATAGTCGTCTGATAACTGTTGTTATATGTAAACTCCATAAGAGGAATCAACTCTGTCCAATCGGTCTAGAAGTCCATACAATAGGCTCTCAGCATATACTCCAATATATTATTCACCCTCTCAGTTTGGCCATCTGTCTGAGGATGATATGCTGAACTGAACTGCAGTCTGGTCCCCAAGGCTTTCTGTAATGACCTCCAAAAAGTTGACAGAAATCTGGAGTCTCTGTCTGACACTATCGTCCTGGGAACACCATGAAGTCTGACTACCTCTCTGATATATAGTCGTGCCAACTAATTTGTAGACATACCTTATTTGACTGGCAGAAAATGAGCTGACTTACTAAGTCTGTCTACTATCACCCATATACCATCAAATCCTCTCTGAACTCTGGGAAGACCTGAAATGAAATCCATGGAGATTTCATCCTACTTTCACTCAGGAATACTCAAGGGATGAAGTAATCCTGAGGGTCTCTGGTGCTCTGTCTTTACCTGCTGACATATCAGACATCTGGAGACGAAGTCTGCTATGTCCTTCTTCATGCCTGACCACCAGAAATTTTTCTTGAGATCTTGATACATCTTCGTACTAAACTCAAAGTCTGGCATTGATCTCTCTGACATCCTTTGAAGCATACTCTGAGTCCACTCATCTGATATCTGACTCTCTCTGATCTCATCATGCAATGATGATCTGATATAAAGTCTGGAGAAACCCACAGTCACTATCTTAATCTGCTCTCTGGCAATCTCATACTGCAGCTCTCTCTGAATTGAAATACTGGATAAAGCCACTCACCTACTCAATGTATTAGCCACTACATTGGCTCTCCCTGGGTGATATCTGATGTCACAGTCATAATCCTTCACCAGCTCTAACCATCTCCTCTGTCTCATATTAAGCTCTTTCTGGGTGAAGAAATACTTCAGACTCTTATGGTCTGAATAAATGCTGCACTTGACCCCATAGAGATAATGTCTCTAAATCTTCAAGGTGAATACAACTGCTGCTAACTCCAAGTCGTGGGTAGGGTATCTCATCTCATGATCCTCAATTGCCTAGAGGCATAGGCAATGACCCTACCATTCTGCATCAAAACTGCCCCGATCCCCTGATGGGACATATCTATATAAATGTTAAACTCTACCCCCTCCTGAGGTAGTGCCAAAACTGAAGCACTGGTTAACCTCTGCTTGAGCTCCTAAAAACATGCCTCGCACTCATCTGTCCATACAAATGGAATCTCTTTCCTAGTCAAGGTAGTAAGAGGTCTCACTAGGCTAGAGAATCCCTCAATAAATCTTCTGTAATAGCCTGCCAACCCAAGGAAGTTTCGCACCTCTTTTACTGTCTTTGGCCTTGGCCAACTCAAAATAGCTTTCACTTTGCTGAGATCCACTGAAATGTCATCTGCTGAAACCACATGACCCAGAAATGCTACTCTATCGAGCCAGAACTCACACTTGGAAAACTTGGCATACAACTGTCTATCCCTCAGCCTCTGAAGCACATATCTGTGGTGCTTCTCATGCTCTACCACACTTTTGGAATACATCAGAATGTCATCTATGAAAACCACCATGAACTGGTCCAAGAAATCATGAAACACCTGGTTCATCAGATCCATAAAGATTGCTGGGGCATTAGTCAACCCAAAAGGCATTACCACGAACTCATAATGCCCATATCTGGTCCTGAAAGCTGTCTTGGGCACATCCCTATCTGCCACTCTGACTTGATAATATCTAGATCTCAGGTCAATCTTGGAAAATGTAACGGCACCTCTCAACTGATCAAAGAGGTCATCTATCCTTGGCAGGGGATACTTGTTCTTCACTGTCACTCTGTTCAGCTCCCAGTAGTCGATACACATCCTTATTGACCCATCTTTCTTCTTAACAAACAAAATTGGAGCTCCCCAAGGTGAAAAACTAGGCCTGATAAATCTCTTATCTGTCAACTCTTGAAGCTGTTTCTTTAACTCCTTGAGTTCAGTTGGAGCCATCCGGTAGGGAGCCTTAGAGATTGGAGTCGTACCAAGAAGAAGCTCGACACTAAACTCCAACTCTCTATCTGGAGGTAACCCTGACAACTCATCTGAGAAAATATCTGAAAAATCTCTAACTACTGGCACCTTCTCGATACCTGGATCCACTGTACTACTGTATATAACATTGGCCAAGTATCCAACCAACCCTGTCTCATCAATCTACTCACCTGGATACAAGAGATCATCATGCTATCTACTCTGCCCTCACCAAATATGAACTGATCAGGGCCTATTTGGAATCTCACTTTCTTCCTTCCATAATCTATCTTTGCACTGTATCTCCCCAAGAAATTTATCCCCAAGATCATATCGAAATCTGCTAACTCCAGTAGAATCAGATCTATCATCATGGATCTACCCATAATCTCAATCTCCTGATCTAGGAGAACTCTATCACTAAACACATAACCCCCATCTGGCATCTCTACACGGATACTCCTACTAGCCACACTAGGCTACAAAGTTGTGTGTGGCTCCACAATCAACAAGTACAAACAAAAGAGTATCAAAATAAAGTAACTGACCGGTTACTGCATGGGGAATGGCCTATGCCTGCTCCTGGCGGACAACATATACTCTGGCTCTACCTCTGCCTACTCCCGAAGGACCAGCACCTCTCCCAGGTGCTACACCACTGACTCTGAGAGTGTCTGCTCTACCTCTAGGTAGACCTCCTCGACCTCTGAACTGGCCAACACCACTTCTGCTCGACCCAACACCAGCTCCACCTCTGGTTGGGTACTCTGCAATCATGTGCCCTGGCTGACGGCACCCGTAGCATACAATCTAACCGGTAAGGCACTCTTCCAAATGGTGCCTGCCACATCTGACACACTAAGGTAATTGGGGTGTAACTCTCTGTCTCTGACTTTGGAAACCTCTGGCTGATCTCTTAGTTGACATCGGTCTTTTACCCCTATTCTTCGTCCTCTGCTCTCTCTCGAATGCTCTACTCATAGCACCCATCCTCTGTAAGCCTACCTCTGATCTGAGTGCTCTCCCTAAGGCATCACTGAATCTCTGGGGAGGATCTGCTCCTGTCATCATATCCTTGGCTATTGTAGGATGTAAGCCATGGATGAATTTCTGAACTCTGCCCATCTCAGTCCTCGTCAAACTAGGGACGAACCTCGTCAAAGCATTAAACCTGGTGGCATACTCCTTAACAGAACTTGATCCCTGAGTCAAGTCAATAAACTCCTAGGCCTTTTCATACACCATCTTTGTACTCTTATACTCGACATCGAAAAGCTGTCTGAATTCTACCCAAGTCAAATGCTCCTTATCGATGGAGGCCTTGGCTAGACCCCACCAAACCTTGGCATCACCCCTCAAAAGAAACACTGTATATCTGACCTTCTCTCTCTCTGATAATGTGAAGAGACCCATAACACTCTCCACTAATTCTACCCATTCCTCTGCCACTGCTGGATCCTGGGACCCATTGAATTTTACTGACTGAAATGACCATGGTAGATAGTAGATCGGATGAAGCCTGTCTGAAGAACTAGTACTAGTTGTCTCTGTACTCATACTTTGACTACAATCTGTATAACCAGTTAGATACTGATATCTGTCTCTAACTGACTGAGGCTGAGAGTGATACTGATACTGTGGCTGTGACCGTGGTTGAGACTGCCTTCTTCTAGGAATCTGATAGCTCTCATACTGGGGAGGAGTTACTCTCACTGGTGCTGGAATATTTCTCACACCAGCCTGCTGAAGACTTTCCTTGACTGCATCCCCAATCATTTCTCTCAACTGCTCTAGTCTCATAGACACATGAGAGGTACTCTGAGATCGACGCCTATCACTAACACTCATAGGATGGGCGGGAGAACTACTGTATGTCCCATCTATGCATCTAGGGACATCCTCGTCTCTATCTATAGTATCACCAACAAACAAGGGGTTAGAAACACCTAACATATCAAAACTAGAAAGAATACCTGACTGGTGCTGTGAGGAGGGTCTGGATGATGGCTGCGAAGGAGAGAAAACAGGCACCACACACTTTCAAGCTCAAATCACTACTAAAATGGTACAGAAAACTGCTCCGATACCAACAATGTAGGACCCGCCGCCACCATACCCCTGCTGCTGAATACTCGGGTTCTTTTATTAATAATCTGGAAATACAAGTACACGTGATGGGAATCCTATGAAAATAATACTGCTGCTATATAATACAATACATGCGGAAGTGTACATTGAAACTAAGAAAAAACATAACTGTACAACGGGCCCAAACTGGTGTTTATCATATATATATACATAAACTGTTCTGTACACTGCTTTACATCTGGATAACTAAAAATATTTACAAAATGATCAATCAGGTCCAAAACTGAAACTGTACATACTAAAAATTGTGGTGTGGGCCCTCTCCCGCTAGCCTCGGTCCACCCACTCTTCGCCAACAGCACGCACACCTGAAAAAGAAGGAAGAAGGGGGGGATGAGTGATAAGGATCACCCAGTAAGTGCTCTTTACTTCCTTCAAAACCCAAGCAAGCAACATACAATCACAAACATACCTAGCCTTGGCCCTATTCATACATCTAGTCGCTTGCTGGAATCTGAAACTTGTAATAGCCCAAGGGTAGGATTGTCATTTAGGCTAAGTTAAGGGGTTAAGAGAGAGAGTTTGAGAATTTGAGGGGCACACGCCCGTGTGCCAAGAGAGAGATGAGATATATTTCTTTTCCCCCAGCTTTTTCCCGTATTTTTCCCCGCAGCTTATTTCCCTCAGCTTTTCTCCTTCATTTTCTAGCGAACCCTAGGGTTGAGACCGTCTAGCCAGCTGCCATTGTTCCAGTGAGAGATCCCGGACCATCTAGGGAGAGAGATCTGGATGCCATGGCAAGAGATAAGTATTTCTTTACCTCTTCACTTAGGTTTCCAGCAAGTTTTCTTGTTTTCTAGCTTATTGGATGCTTGCTGTGTGTTGAGCATGTTTTTCTAGCATGATATGATGATAAAATGATGAGATGTATGATGATTTTGAGATGAATATGTAATGTGTGATGTTTACATGCTTGGGTATGCTTTGGATGAGAAATGCATGAGATTTGATGAGTTAAATGAGAAATGTATGAGCTGAATGTGTTTATAGGCATGAGAATGTGTTATATTTGTGATTAATTGAAGATTGGTTGAGTATTGGATGAGTATTCAGACACATTCTGCAGATTCTGGGTTGAGCAAACGACCGTGCGCCCAAGGGGACACGACCGTGTGGCCTCAAACCTGCATGAACACAGCCTTGCTTCCTGCCCGTTGTAGACACCCCATTTTGGACCCAACAGGTCATCCCCGATGATGATAAACCTGAAAATTTTGAATCGATGCTTTCAAGATATTAAATTGAGGATGGATAAGCAAACCCAAACAAAAAATATATATATATATATAAATAAAATAATAAAAAATATAATAAATTAATAAAAAATAAAAATAAATTAATAAAAATAAAAGAAAAAGAAAAAGAAAAGCCTAATAAAATAAAAAGCCTAAAATCTTAGCCCAAACCATTTAAATCCAAAAGCCTAACCCTTAAAGAAGTCAGCCTAGTTGGAGAAGCCCAAAGAGAAAAAGAGAGAGAGGGCAAGCAAGAAAGCCTGACATGCTGGCCCAGTTCATGCATGGCTCTCATGCCTTCTGCAGTTTTAATGCACTTCTGTCAGTTTTTATACACTTTCCCTGCAGTTTCCATTCCACACAGCATCTTCTCCACTCTCTTCACTCTTTTCGCGCACGTAATGATCAACTGACCAACTGCTGCCAACGATTTTTTTTTCTGCCAGGCAGTATAAAAAAGGGTGGGATTTTGAGAACCGGGGGAGAGATTTTTGACAAAAAAGAGAGGATTTTTTTTTCAGAAAAAAAAAATGTTTCCAACCAAAAAAAAAAATATACCCAAACCTTGTTCAAATAAAAATTAATCTCAATTTCTGAGATTTGCCATCCAATTGCTCTCAATTCAGTATTAGGAAAGCATCAATACAGTCCAATTTCAGGTATTTTTCCTGAGGGATATTTAATTAAAGCATTCAATTATTTATTCATTCTGTATTTTTCAAATATTTATTCATTCTATTTTTTTTCACAAAAATCATTGATTATTAATTATATATGTGAATTGTGTATATTCTATATGTATATTGTGTTGTGTATAAGATGTATACATATATATATATATATATATTTTATTTTATTATTTTTTTTGTGTGTCATTTTAATTTTTTATTCTTATTAATTTTTTATTCTTGTTATTATTTTACATGTTTATGTATATATATATAATGCATGTGTGTATTGTGTTAAGGTGTTAATGTATATTTTGTATTCTGTGCATGAATATATTTTATACTTAGGGTATCTTATGTGTGCGTCCGTGTATATTCTATATTTAGTATTCTGTATGCATATTAAATAAATGAGATTGTTTGCCTTGGTGGCGAAAGGTGGGAGACTTATCCCCTTTAGCACCTGGGTTCAATCGCGGCTTGGGATGGATTCTGCTTATTTACTGTGCATCTCTGTGTATATATTATTGGGTTACATTGGGCCGTATTTTTATTTATTTGCAAACTGTGCATGTATGTGTATTATTGGGCTGCATTGGGCCGTATTTTATTTATTTGCAAACTGTGCATGTCTGTGTATATATTATTAGATTGCATTGGGCCACGGCAGACTGCTTTTAATTTTGTTTCTTTATTTGTAGTTTTTATTTCTTTATTTATTTTTATTTATTTCTTTATTTCTTTATTTTATTTTATTTTATTTTTGTAATTACAATTTACTCCTAACAAAATTGTTTTTGCAGGATTTATTTATTTATTATTCTTAGGCTTGTTTAGGGTTAGAGGAAATGTATAGAGGTGTATGAAAAATATTGTAATTTTTTTTTATTTTCTGTATTTTATTTTTCTCTTGATGGTTGTAATTAATAATAGTATTGCATCGCGTGATAAAACGGAACATAATTAAACTTGGTAACGCATTTAACAAATAAACCACAAAAGTGGAGGCCGGCCTTCGGGTCGGGCGACATGGGTGCCTAACACCTTCCCATCGCTGTACCCGACTCTCCGAACCCAACCATTGGGCCGGTGAGGAAGGTTGGGTCCTCTGCAAGGGATCCATAAAATCGTCCGTCTTCACCGACGCATATTTTCCCGGGGTTACTCCCGGGTGGCGACTCCATAGACTCCGTAATGGGCCACAAACCCATTATGCGCTCCTCTTGACCACGTTTAGGGTGGTTAAACAAGAGTGGCAAGTCTGTCCTGGCATGGCGCGACAAAAACCGGCGCCACAGCTCTGGCGACTCCACTGGGGACAATGCGAAAAGTTGATTCCGATGTGGTTAATTTGTTAAATGCTTCTAAGTTTAATTAAGTTCCTTGTATTGCACAACACTTACACCCACTGTGCACTCCTTGTCCCTATCAACCCCCAATGGCAATCCAGACCTCGCCCGAAAGCCCACTCGGCCTAGGGGTAGTCTGTCTTGTACACCAGCCTTAGGCAACGTACCTTCGGGTATATAAAAAGAACCTTTGGTTTTCGCCTAAGGTAGCCTTTGACCTTTATCCAAGTCAAACCCATGTAACAACCCGTAGATGTTAATCCTTTTAGGACCCTCTTGTGTGTGATTGTTCGAGTCGAATTTTTATATTATGAGTTTTTATCTCTTACATAGTCATCATGTTATATATTTAGAAATATGTCACCAAGAATTTCATCGGTATTTCTCAAAGTAGTTCCTATTGCAGGAAAAACTTTTTGAAATAACGATTCGAAAATTTTGGAAACATAACCTAAACATATCACTTAATGATTATATAAGATATAATTCTCCTAATATAGGAATTTATTAGGTCTAGGACGTAAGCCATTAGACCCCCCGATGGTCCTATTGGCATTAACCCTACCTAGGGTAGTCTTGACCTTTGAACTATTCGATCTGAAGTAATAAGGGGGCGAAGGGAGAAATAAGGAGGGTAAGGTAAATTTTATATGCAATCTTAGGTGAAACCTAGAAAATTTAGGAAGTGAAAAGTCAAAATAGCCTGAAGTCATGCCAAAAAAGGGACAAGCTATCCTGGAGCATGGTGAGAGGAAACTTCCGAGGGTACCAAGACAGAGTCATCACAAGAGGATGTTGTCCGGCCTGAATTAGCCATGCATTGCATATGTTGTATTCAAACATGTATTTAGATTTAAAAAAAAAAAGGAGAGAGAGAAAAAAAAAAGAGAAAAGAAAAGAAAAAAATAGAGATTTTTCCTTAATGTACTCATGCATCATATTTCATGCCAGGAAATGGCCGAGACAACACGGGATACTTTAAGAAGGATGATGTCAAAGCTGAAAGGATCAGATTGGGAGCAGATGAAATGGGCACAATTAGAATGTCTTAAGCACCTGCAACATTGCAACATCAATCAACAAATTCTTTTGGCAGCCTCCACTTTTTGGGACCCAGAAAAACATGTTTTCAGATTCAGAACAATAGAGCTATGCCCAACGATAGAAGATTTTAATGTTATCATGTATCGAACTCAGGTCTCCACTGAAGAAATAGCTTTGCCAAAACTGAAGATGGATTATCCAGGTGCAATGAGAGAGGTGTTTGGGGTGTCAACTGAAGAAGCACACTTGGTTACTATGAGTGAAGATTGGGTTTCATTGGGCCTACTAACCGAAAAATGTCAAGAGAAACGTTAGTCAGGGTGACACAGATGGACAGAGATGTTTGTTTTCTGCCTCCTAGCATAATATTTATTGGTCTTAAAGGTAGGACAAGGGCATTATAGGATGTTATCATTAATATCTGAGATGAAGGAAGGAAAGTCACCGGTTCTAGTAATTTTGGGGGAAACTCTGAACGGTATCGATGAAGTGGTTCGAAACGGGACAAGCTTTTTCAAAGGGAGTGCGCTTTTATTACAGATATGGTTGTATGAAAGATTATCCTTAGTCGAACCTCCTTTCTCTATGGATCGAGCTGGGCCAAAGTATTTTTGTGCTCGAAAATTATTACTACCTACTCGTACTGAAGATAATTGGAAAATCTAGTTGTCTACCCTACTGGAAGATAGGATCAGATGGTATTGTCCATGGTGGAAGATCAGATTCTACACACTTCGCACTTATACTAGATGTGTGGTGATTTGTGGTATGACGGTTGTCTCCTTTTATGACCCAGCACGCCTTTGTAGACAATATGGAGAGAGACAAAGAATCCCGAAGATAGAACATGAAATTACCACTTGGCCATTAACAACTCGATTTTTGGAGCATATTGGTAATACTTGGACTCGACGAGTTATTCAATTCAACTTAGGACCACCCAAGGGCACTGTTGATGACGAATACAGAGCATGGGTATCATCTCAGATCGATCAAAATGATGTAATTGATAGGGAGAGGAAGAGGAAGAGGAATTAAGTTTGTCCTATTAAAGTTGTTCTAATAAAATATCCTTTCATTTGAAGAATAAGATCAAAATCCTTGAGCTAGCAGCTGATCAGTCAGAATGTCCCTCTTTTGGTAGATTTCAGGTTAAAGAATGACATTTTCACTTAAATCCCTTGCCTTTTTTGGTCAACTTTTAGAGTCTTGAAATGGGTACTTCATAGATTGTCTAGAGTTAGTCTCCTTTACACCTAGATATTAATCCCATCATACATCCAAGCATTCATTCAAGCATCCATGCATTCATACTAACCTTCGTTTTGCAGCCAATCATAATGCACTCATAACATCCTCATGGTTCATATGTCTCCATGCATTCATGCTAACTCTTTTTACTTTTTTCAGTTGAGAAATATAGATCCATCAGTAAAGTGGACCCACAAGGGAAGAAGACTTTGAAGATTTTCTAATCTGGTCTTTGAATTTGAGAATCTGGTTACTAGGGAGAGCAACCCACAAGACCAAAAGGAATATTCAGATTATGAAACAGTAAAACCACAAGCTATGGCTCAAGAAGACATGATAAGGGAGGTGACTAAGAAAATGAAGGCAATGATGGAGGAAAAATTAGCGGCTAAAATGGACAACATGATGGAAAAAATGGCTCAGATGGTGGCCAAGATGGAGGGCAAACAAAAGATTATAGGAGGAAGTAGTGAAGAAAGGGGTCAAACTCTGCAAGATAATCCTGGGGATGATTTTTATGATATAGATGAGTACATGAAGAGTAAAAGAGAAAAAGAAGGCGGCCCAAAGGAACCAACTATGGGGTCTGTACAAACTAACAGAGATCAAGAAATCTTTAAAAGAATTGATCAGTTGCAAGCAGCCGTTAGAAAACAAGGGGGATCTTCTTCCATGCTTGATATGGATGATTTGGATTTTATAGAAGATAGAAGATTGCCACACAAGTTCAAGATGCCAGATTTAGCCAAGTTTGATGGCACAAGAGACCCTAAAGCTCATCTAAGACAGTACCTCACCATTATGAGGACTACTGAATTATCAAAAGACCAGATAGTGGCCCTCTTTCCCCTCTCTTTGGAAGGGGTAGCCAATACCTGGTATTATAATTTAGGACGAGCAGAACGAAGTGATTGGAGTGAATTGGCAGAGATGTTCTTACAGCAGTAATCTTATAATACTGCTTTTGATATCACAGTCAGGGATCTTGAAACAACAAAGCAGTAGAGTAATGAATCTTTTGCTGAATTTCTCATGAGATGGAGAAGTAAGGCAGCAAAAATGGCAAACAGGCCATCAGAATGGGACCAAGTAAAGATAGTCATGAAGAACTTGTTACCTGTGTACTATGAGAAGATTTGTTTTTTCCCCATTCTCACTTTTGAACAATTATACGAGGCAGGAGTGCAAATTGAAGATGTTTTATCTACTCAGAAAGTAGGAGGTTTTAGGAGATTTGATTCGGGAAAGAGTAATGGTGGCTCTAATAATAATGGACCGAAGAAAACTGTTGATGTAAATGCTATGATGCACAGGAAGTTCTCTAATTTTAACATGCTGTTAGCTCGGTTATTAGAGAGATTGACATGAAGAGGGTTATTACAGCCACTACCACCTAAACCACTACCTAATCCATTGCCAGCCTATTTTAACAAAGATGTGTATTGTCGTTTCCACCAATCTCATGGACACGACACTGAGAAATATGCTAGACTAAAACATGAGATCCAAGATCTTATAGATGCTGGTAAAATAAGTGATCCAGAGAAGCAGCCGAGTGTAAGACACAACCCTCTCCCCAAACATAGGATCCCACCTCTGTCAGACCTATATATGATGGGATTAGAAGAAATTGAAAAACAGATGAGAGCAGTCAATGTTTGGGCCAGCTCAGATGAGGAAGAACCAGTTGATATATGGGCAAGCTCTGAAGAAGAAGAGGAAAAAGAGGTGACTCAAGTCACGAGAAGTGGCCTAAATTATGGGAGAGAAAAAGATAAAGAAGTTGAGAAAAGAAAAGAAGAGAAAGGGGAGATGATCGTTGAACCCATGGAGGATGGACTTATTAAACAGTTAAAAGGGACTCAAGCAAGCGTAACAGTCTGGGACATGCTTATGAATTCTGAGAAGCACCGCTTGGCAATGAAGGCTGCACTTGAAGCAATGGTTGTGTCTACTACAATAACCCCAGAAGAATTGGTAGATATGGTCTTAATAGAACCAAATGGAGTAATAAATTTCACTAATGAGGAGTTACCAAGCCAAGGTAGAAATCATTCAAAAGCCCTTTTCATCCAAGCTACAGTTGGGGGATGTAGATGCCCTTATGTCATGGTTGATGATGGCTCTGCCATTAATGTTTGTCCTCTAAAAATACTGAGTAAGTTAAAGAAGACAGTAGCAGATATACAACCATCAGAAATTGTCATAAGGGTGTATGATGCAAGCAAGAGGGAAATGGTAGGCACATTCATTACGACTGTAACAGTGGGCCCAATATCTTCAGAAGTAGAATTTGTAGTACTTGATATACCTTCATCCTTCACATTATTGTTGGGCAGGAGTTAGTTTCACCCATTAGGAGGGGTTTCATCTACCCTTCATCAAAAGATCAAGTTCCCTAAAGAAGATGGAATAGTCACAATACATGGGAACGATGATTTTGAGGTAGTAGCAGTTTAGGTTGAGCCACCAATGTTGGGAGGATTCCAAGTCACAATGATTGAAAGCTTCAACTCAACAGTGGTAAACATGATGAAGAAACAGTAATATACACCTGGAAATGGACTAGGCTGAAATGAAAAAGGCCTTACAACTCTGCCAAACTTCAAGTTTCAAATGATGAAAAAAGGATTGGGGTATGAGGAAGAAGGTGAGAATTACAAAAAGGGGAGAAATGAGAAAGACAAGAAAAGGCTGTGTGATTGGTTCATTAAAGGAGAAACACAGGCACCAGAAAAAGTCTCCACTACACTGTCTTTAAATACGATTGACTTTTTCGAATGGGGAAGACAACAAAGTGCTGAGAAGAAAAATACACTCATAAAGGAGTTAGGGGATGTGATTACCTCAAAGAGTAAGTGGAGTTTCAAGCCTGTCAACGTTATAAGCCTCGCAAAAGAAGATAAAGGTGTCATGGAGAAAACTGAGAAAGAAGATGAGAGCAGAGCAACTGACAACCAGGAGAAGGCACTACCAGTTGAAGATTTATTTAATGCTTTTGATAATGTTGTTTGTAATGATGTCATAACTGATCTTTCGTTGGATATGAATAATAAGTTTCATTTTGCTTACTTACGGTCCCATGATTGCATGCATGACATTAACAATGACATACACACATTCATGACAGGTAGAAACCACTTCCATTAACATTGGTACATTTAATGAACCAAAATTGATTGAATTTGCCATCGACATGACTCTTGAGGAAAAAGAGAGGCTCACTGAAATATTGAAAGAATATGAAGAAGCTTTTGCATGGGCTTACAGTGATATGCCTGGGATTGACAGAGATATAGCACAACACTTCATTCCCACTCATCCAGACGTTAAACCGGTGAAGCAGAAGCTTAGAAGACTAAGAGAGCAATGGAGTCAGAAGGTCAAGGAGGAAGTGGAGAAGCAAATTGCAGCGGGATTCTTGGAAGTAGTAGAGTATACAGATTGGTTGGCCAATATTGTTCCGGTTCCTAAGAAAGATGGGAAGGTCAGGATGTGTGTAGATTATAGAGACTTGAATAAGGCATGCCCGAAAGATGACTTCCCATTACCCCATATTGATTTATTAGTGGACAACATTACAGGAAGTGCTATGATGTCAATGGTTGATGGGTACTCTGGGTATAATCAAATTTTGATGGCAGAAGAAGATAAGTTGAAGAAATCTTTTATCACAGAATGGGGGACTTATTGCTATAAAGTGATGCCTTTTGGACTCAAAAATGCAGGGACAACTTATCAGAGAATGGCCACAACCTTGTTCCATGATATGATCCACAAGGAGGTAGAAGTTTATGTGGATGACATGGTAATTAAGTCGAAAACACGAGAAGATCATTTTTCTGATTTGGAAAAATTTCTCCAACGAGTGATGAAGTACAAGTTAAGGCTAAACCCTAAGAAGTGTGTATTTGGGGTAACATCAGGAAAGGTGTTAGGATATATGGTAAGTCAAAAGGGGATAGAGATAGATCCAGACAAAATTAAAGCTATTCAGGAAATGCCACCACCAAAGACAATAAAGGAGGTCAGGGGATTTATTGGGCGGTTGCAATACATCAGTCGGTTCATTTCAAAGTTGACTGACAAATGCGAGCCCATATTTAAGTTACTTAAAAAGAATCAACCGGTGAAATGGAATGATCAATGTCAAGAAGCATTCGAGAAAGTGAAGGAGTATTTGAAAAATCCACCTGTTTTAGTCCCACCGAGATCTGGAGGACTATTGTTATTGTACTTAACCGTAGAAGAAGCATCATTAGGGACCATGTTGGCGCAAAAAGATGAAGGGAAAGGAGAAAGGGCTATTTATTATCTAAGTAAAAGATTGTTGCCTACAAAAATGAAGTACTCAATGATAGAGAAAACCTGTTTAGCCATGGTATGGGCTGCTAAGAAACTAAGACATTATTTTCTTGCTCATAAGGTGATAGTGTGTGTCAGGGCAGATCCAGTCAGATACTTATTGGAAACTCCATCGTTGGTAGGAAAATTAGCAAGGTGGCTTATCTTATTATCTGAATTTGACATTGAATACATGACTTTGAAGGCTGTAAAAGGAAGAGCCATTTCAGACTTTTTAGCAGAAAACCCTATAAATGAAGAAGAGAAAGTAAAGGCTGAGTTTCCAGATGAGGATATAAGAGCATTAGAAATAACTAAATGGCAGATGTACTGTGATGGAGCAGTCAATAAAAATGGGGCTGGAATAGGGGTAGTTCTAGTAACTCCTTTAGGTGAGCAGATGCCGCTAGCACGTCGATTGGATTTTATTGTCACCAACAATATGGCTGAGTATGAGGCATGCTTATTTGGGTTGGAGAGTTTGATGATCGTAGGGGCGGAACATGTAGAGATCTATGGAGATTTTATTCTAGTTATCAATCAAAGGGTGAATGAGTGGGCAGTAAAAGAAGAGAAGCTTAGACCTTACCATGAGCAGCTTAGAAGAATGTTTTCTAATTTTAAGAGTATACAGTTTCGACATGTGGTCAGAGGAGATAACCAATTAGCAGATGCTTTGGCTTCGTTGGCTTTTGCGTGGGTCAACCCTCAAAGAACAATTATACGGCCAGTAATAATCACTCGAGGAGGTGTCCCATATTACCAAATGGAGAGTGTCATGGTAATAAATGAGGAAAGTCTAGATCAGCCTTGGTTTTTTCACATAAAACAGTATTTGGAAAAGGGAGACTATCCAGAAGGGTCAGATAAAAATGAGCAAAATATGCTAAGAAGGATGGTGATGCAATATATATTGGTGGATGGCCAATTATATAGGAGATCGTATGATGGGATTCACTTACTTTGTGTAAATTCAGTACAAGTAAGACAAATAATGGAGGAAATACACGCAGGAATATGTGGGCCTCATATGAATGGAAAGTTTTTAGCCAAGAAAATTGTTCGACAAGGATACTTTTGATTGACTATGGAGCATGATTGTGTACAATTTGTAAGGAAGTGTCATCAGTGTCAAGTGCACGTAAACCTTAATCACATCCCACCCTCGAAACTATTCAATATAACTTCTCCATGGCCTTTCTCGATGTGGGGGGTTGACATAATAGGGAAGATCTCTCCAGCAACATCTAATAGACATGAGTATATTGTGGTGGCTATTGATTATTTTACTAAATGGGTGGAAGCTCAGTCTTTTAAGAAAATTAGCTCAAAACAGATAGCCAAGTTATAGAATGCCAGATAATTAGTAGATATGGAATTCCTCAAGAAATGATTACTGATAATGGAGTACAGTTCAAAGGGGAAGTGGAAGACTTACTTCAAAGATACAAGATCAAACATCATAAGTCTTCACCTTATCGCCCTCAAACTAATGGGGCGGTAGAGGCAGCAAACAAAAATTTGAAGACTATATTGAGGAAAATGACAGAAACCTATCGGGATTGGGCTGACAAACTATACTTGGAGTTTTGGGCATATTGTACCACAGTTAGAAATTCAACTAGAGCCATACCTTACTCTTTAGTTTATGGAATGAAGGCAATGTTACCTATGGAAGTGCAAGTAAAGTCCTTACGAATGGCCTTAGAAGTAGGGATTCCAGAGTCAGAATGGATTAGAGATCGTTATCAAGAGCTAGCATTAATTGACGAAAAAAGGTTGACGGCACAATATCATGTCCAAAGCTATCAGAGAAGGATCGCTCGAGCATTCAACAAAAAAGTGAAAACCAGGAGCTTAAAGAAAGGGGATTTGGTACTCAAGCAATTAAGAGAGAATCAACCAGATCTAAGAGGCAAATTTAGGCCAAATTGGGAAGGGCCTTATATGATTAAGCATATATTATCAGGAGGTGCAGTGCGATTATCGGACCTTGATGGGAATAAGTTCATAGAACCTGTAAACTTGGATCGTCTTAAGAAATACTTTGTATAAGAATAAGAGAAAATAAGAAGGATCCTAACGGCGTCAAATGCGGAAAAGTTCAGCTTTTTAATACAAGGAATCATGAAGAATGACAAGTGTAATCAAAATGGAAAATAAAATGTACCAATGTTAAAGGTAGTTGTGTCTACATTTGTTTTAGTCAGACTTGTGTGCATCGACTTGATAATGTCGTGTCCTTGTGATTGTAGGGTTGTAGCAAGCTAAATGGAAACATATCATCATCACTTTTATTAAACATTTGTGTCAAATATTTTACTTGTACTTTTCTTTCTCTCTCTCAATCAAAAAAAAAAAAATTATGACGATAAGTCGAAAACCTGAAAGGGCGACTCAGGCAAAAAAAAAAATAATAAATAATTTTATGACGCTAAGTCGAAAACCTGAAAGGGCAACTTAGGCAAAAAAAAAAAAAAAAAGCTCAGATGAAAGTTGAAGGAATTGGTCGAATTGGGTTGGCCACCCTGAGTAACTAGATTCTCAATCACACGTGCAAAGGAGAAGCTTGAAGGAAGGATCCATAAATATATATGCATACATTACATTGGTTTTTTTTTTAAAAGAAAAAAAAAAGTGTTTTCATAGCATGACATCATCATTCATCCCATTGGGGCATTTTGTCATGACCATTAGGGATATTTTATTTCTATCAAGTTCATCTATTAGAGGTAAATCCAATCTTATGAAGCTAGCTTACTAGGGGCATTCCACCAATCGTGTTGAAATATGACTTGATCGTTACGGAGGCATCAACTTTGCCATAGGTTAGATTGTCCACATGTTATCTTTCTGGACTTGCTTTCGAAGTGGGGCAATCTGAGGCGTAGGAATATCTCTAGGTTCCTACATGTTTTTTTTCTGGACTTGCTTTCGAAGTGGAGCAATCCGAGGCGTAGAAATATCCATAGGTTTCTATATTTCATTATTCTGGACTTGCTTTCGAAGTGGGGCAATCCGAGGCATAGAAATATCTCTAGGTTCCTACATGTTGTTTTTCCATATTTGCTTTCGAAGTGGGGCAATCCGAGGTGTAGAAATATCCATAGGTTTCTACATTTCATTATTTCAGACTTGCTTTCGAAGTGGAGCAATCCGAGGCGTAGGAATATCTCTAGGTTCCTACATGTTGTTTTTTCAGAGTTGCTTTCGAAGTGGGGCAATCCGAGGCGTAGAAATATCCATAGGTTTCTACATTTCGTTATTCCAGACTTGCTTTCGAAGTGGGGCAATCCGAGGCGTAGGAATATCTCTAGGTTCCTACATGTTGTTTTTTCGGATTTACTTTCGAAGTGGGGTAATACGAGGCGTAGAAATATCCATAGGTTTCTACATTTTGTTATTCCGAACTTGCTTTCGAAGTGGAGCAATCCGAGGCGTAGGAATATCTCTAGGTTCCTACATGTTGTGTTTCTGAATTTCCTTTCGAAGTGGGGCAATCCGAGGCGTAGAAATATCCATAGGTTTCTACATTTCGTTATTCCGGACTTACTTTCGAAGTGGGGCAATCCGAGGTGTAGAAATATCCATAGATTTCTACATTTCGTTATTCTGGACTTGCTTTCGAAGTGGGGCAATCCGAGGCGTAAAAATATCTATAGGTTTCTACATTTCGTTATTTCGGACTTGCTTTCGAAGTGGGGCAATCTGAGGCGTAAAAATATCCATAGATTTCTACATTTCGTTATTTCGGACTTGCTTTCGAAGTGGGGCAATCCGAGCTATAGAAATATCCATAGGTTTCTATATTTCGTTATTCCGGACTTGCTTTCAAAGTGGAGCAATCCGAGGCGTAGAAATATCCATAGGTTTCTATATTTCGTTATTCCGGACTTGCTTTCAAAGTGGAGCAATCTGAGGCGTAGGAATATCTCTAGGTTCCTACATGTTGTTTTTCTAGAGTTGCTTTCAAAGTGGGGCAATCCGAGGCGTAGAAATATCCATAGGTTTCTACAGTTCATTATTTCGGATTTGCTTTCGAAGTGGGGCAATCCGAGGCGTAGGAACATCTCTAGGTTTCTACATGTTGTTTTTGTCTCTGTTGATCCAAAATTAGGTGTCTTTTCCTTATACTTTGTTGCATTTTGCATGTGTTTTCATTGCATTCACAATGCACACAAAATTCACAAAGTAAGGGGCATCTGTAGACACCCCATTTTGGACCCAACAGGTCATCCCCAATGATGATAAACCTGAAAATTTTGAATCGATGATTTCAAGATATTAAATTGAGGATGGATAAGCAAACCCAAACAAAAAAATATATATATATAAATAAAATAATAAATAATAAAATAATAAAAAATATAATAATAAAATAATAAAAAAGAAAAAGAAATTAATAAAAATAAAAGAAAAAGAAAAAGAAAAGCCTAATAAAATAAAAAGCCTAAAATCCTAGCCGAAACCATTTAAATCCAAAAGCCTAACCCTTAAAGAAGTCAGCCCAGTTGGAGAAGCCCAAAGAGAAAAAGAGAGAGAGGGCAAGCAAGAAAGCCTGACATGCTGGCCCAGTTCATGCATGGCTCTCATGCCTTCTGTAGTTTTAATGCACTTCTGTCAGTTTTTATACACTTTCCCTGCAGTTTCCATTCCACGCAGCATCTTCTCCACTCTCTTCACTCTTTTCGCGCACGTAATGATCAACTGGCCAACTGCTGCCAGCGGTTTTTTTTTTCTGGCAGGCAGTATAAAAAAGGGTTGGATTTTGAGAACCGAGGGAGAGATTTTTGACAAAAAAGAGAGGATTTTTTTTCATAGAAAAAAAAAATTTTTCCAACCAAAAGAAATATATACCCAAACCTTGTTCAAATAAAAATTAATCTCAATTTCTGAGATTTGTCATCCAATTGCTCTCAATTCAGTATTAGGAAAGTATCAATACAGTCCAATTTCAGGTATTTTTCCTGAGGGATATTTAATTAAAGCATTCAATTATTTATTCATTCTGCATTTTTCAAATATTTATTCATTCTATATTTTTTAACAAAAATCATTGATTATTAATTATATATGTGAATTGTGTATATTCTATATGTATATTGTGTTGTGTATAAGATGTATACATATATTTATTTATTTATTTATTTTATTTTATTTTATTTATTTTTTTGTGTGTCATTTTAATTTTTTATTCTTATTATTTTTTTTTCTTGTTATTATTTTACATGTTTATGCATATATATATAATGCATGTGTGTATTGTGTTAAGGTGTTAATGTATATTTTGTATTCTGTGCATGAATATATTTTATACTTAGGATATCTTATGTGTGCGTCCGTGTATATTTTATATTTAGTATTCTGTATGCATATTAAATGAATGAGATTGTTTGCCTTGGTGGCGAAAGGTGGGAGACTTATCCCCTTTAGCACCAGGTTCAATCGCGGCTTGGGATGGATTCTGCTTATTTACTGTGCATGTCTGTGTATATATTATTGGGTTACATTGGGCCATATTTTTATTTATTTGCAAACTGCGCGTGTCTGTGTATTATTGGGCTGCATTGGGCCGTATTTTATTTATTTGCAAACTGTGCATGTCTGTGTATATATTATTGGATTGCATTGGGCCGCGGCAGGCTGCTTTTAATTTTGTTTCTTTATTTGTAGTTTTTATTTCTTTATTTATTTTTATTTATTTATTTATTTCTTTATTTTATTTTATTTTATTTTTGTAATTACAATTTGCTCCTAACAAAATTGTTTTTGCAGGATTTATTTATTTATTATTCTTAGGCTTGTTTAGGGTTAGAGGAAATATATAGGGGTGTATGAAAAATATTGAAATTTTTTTTTATTTTCTGTATTTTATTTTTCTCTTGATGGTTGTAATTAATAATAGTATTGCATCGCGTGATAAAACGGAACATAATTAAACTTGGTAACGCGTTTAACAAATAAACCACAAAAGTGGAGGCCGGCCTTTGGGCCGGGTGGCATGGGTGCCTAACACCTTCCCATCGTCGTACCCGACTCTCCGAACCCAACCATTGGGCCGATGAGGAAGGTTGGGTCCTCTGCAAGGGATCCATAAAATCGTCCGTCTTCACCGACGCATATTTTCCTGGGGTTACTCCCGGGTGGCGACTCCATAGACTCCGTAATGGGCCACCAACCCATTATCCGCTCCTCTTGACCACGTTTAGGGTGGTTAAGCAAGAATGGCAAGTCTGTCCTGGCATGGCGCGGTAAAAACCGGTGCCACACCCGTGTGCATATGAAAATCCACATACACGCTCGTGTGCCCGAGGGGACACGCCCGTGTGTGAGATCCCCATTTGTGCACGCCCGTGTAGGCAAGACACGGAAGGGTGCTAAGGCAAACACACGCCCGTGCAGTGTGATACACGCCCGTGTGCCCAGCCATGCACGCCCGTGTATTCGCACCACACGCCCGTGTGGTCAGCCTTTTCCTTGATTTCTTGAGAAAATTTCCAGAATGTTGCACGCCCATCAGCACGAGAGGCTCACGGTCCCGTGTACCTTGACACACGCCCGTGCTTGCTAGCACACACGCCCGTGTGGCTTAAGAAAGAAAGAAATGAGATTTTTAATTAAATACAAGCAACCCTAAGCTTCCCTAAGCGAATTCTAAGCTTATGAAACATGAGAATAATAAGAGATAACATCATTTCATGCATGATTGAGAGACATTGAGCATGGCATGCCTTACATGACATGTTTTCAAAAAGGGATCTACGGATCCAAGAGTTAGGGGTGGATACGAGGGGGCACCTGTGAGTTCGCACGCCCGCTAGAGAGGGAAACCATGGTTCGCTAGAGAGAACATGGTCGTGCACGAGTAGTTTTCTTATAGGTTTGAGCTCACGAGGCCAAGGTGCCGAATCCCTGTGTTCATCAGACTGGCCAGCATAACAAAGTTA
Organism: Anacardium occidentale; assembly: GCA_026122585.1. Lineage (NCBI taxonomy): Eukaryota > Viridiplantae > Streptophyta > Magnoliopsida > Sapindales > Anacardiaceae > Anacardium > Anacardium occidentale. The sequence continues at coordinate 13,260 of JAJEJH010000652.1, read as the reverse complement.
TTTTTCAAATACAATACTTTTGATACTGTTTTCAGATATACTATAAGTATACATATGAGGATCTTCGGATCAGAGATTTTTATGAGAAAGAGTTTTCAGAAAAGAGTATGTTTTCAGAAAATCAGCCCAAGGGATATGTTTTACGAGAAATGAGATTTACATGGCATCAGAGCATGCATATCATGTCATGTACCATATACATGAGAACATATGAGATAAGAACAAAGTACAAAGCACAAAGCGTAAAACACATGAGAATTCTGAAAACTTAATAAAGAAAGAAAGTAAAGAAATAAAAGATAAGAGAGAATGAGAAATCAGTGAGCTGAGAATCTGAGGTCTGATCGAGGATCAACCTTTGCTTGATGACCTGTCTGTGTAAGAGATAAGAAATGCTTACTGAGTGATTTTGTCACTCACCCCTTTCCCTTCCTTTCTCTTTTGCAGGTCAGTGAGTTTTGGGGACTAAGATGCGGCGATCAACTGTGAGGTTTTGGGGACATGGCTCGGCAGCTAGCTTTATATTTTCACCTCATATGCTCTGATTAATCGTATTTCATGTATTTATGTTGTGTGTATTATATTATTATGCACTGTATGGATTTATACATGAACAGCCTGGGATTTTCAGAAAAAGTCTTTATGACTTCTTTTATTAAAGTTTTTATAATTTACGCTTCCGTATATGATTTTAAGTATTTTGAGCAGCAGTTTAAATTCTTTTCCCTCGTAGGGGTCTCCGTCACAGGCACATTTTCATTATTATTATATATATATATTTATATATATATTTTATAGCTGCGCACAATAGGCCAGGGGCAGGGGTCACCATAAGGTTTTGGTATCAGAGCGATACCTTAAATTTTAGAGCATTGTTTTGAGATCTTGAGAAAGTATTTGAGACATATTTTAAAGAAAACGTGTTTTTAATGCATTGTTTTCTAAGAGAGATAGCATGAGCCAAGGCCAGCATGTCCCGACAGCTGTTGTTTGCTTCTTCTCAGTGTAAGTATAGTTTGAGAATGTTGTTTGAATTGAATGTTCATTCTTGTATTGTGTTGTTTTAGATAGACGAGCCCAAGCCCTTTTACCCCCAGTCGTAGAGGAAGAGAGTAGTGCTTCAGTTAGGCCCATGAGTACTAGCGATTCTAGGAGGTCTCGGCACTCCAGAGTTTCTCTTCAAGCTGAGGATGTGAGGGATATCTTCAGAGAGATGATCAGAGAGGGTGTCCAGTCGGTAACCAGAGCCGATGAGTATGAGCCAGAGAGACAGAGAGCCCATCAGGGGTGAATCAGAGGTTAGTATGGGCAGAGAGATCAGGGTATGTCAGAGACTATCAGAGAGCCTTATCAGATGCCAGGGTTTGGCCGTCAGACAGATATGAGTTCAGGGACAGATACCATTGGTACAAGTGGTCCAAATAGGTTACATCCGATCTACAGTTTGCCTGGTGCTCTTCAGCCGTCTAAATTCAGTGGTTCGAGGGATCTAGCTGTGGCTGAGGAGTGGATTGAGTCGGTTGAGAGTATGATTGGTTTGTTCACGATGACTGATAGAGAGATGATTCGGTATGCTACATTCATGTTGAGAGGTGATGCGAGGGTGTGGTGGAACCTCGCGAGGACGTCAGTAGATGTTGCGAGTTTGACCTGGACTGAGTTCAGGAGGATGTTTGAGGAGGAGTACCGTAGTGTAGATATGGTACATGCTAGAGCCCAGAAGTTTATAGAGTTGACTTAGGGAAACAGTTCGGTTAAGGATTATGCCACCCGGTTTAATGCTCTAGCCAGATTTGTTCCAGGAGTAGCGGCTTCTGAGTCGATTCGAGTTCAGAAATTTGTGCATGGTCTGCACCCCGCGATAGCTAGAGATGTGATGACTAGTTCTTCACCACCGCAAAGATTCAGTGAGGCTTTAGGGAGAGCCTTGAGGTCAGAGGTTTATTTACAGAGGATGGGTTTCTTCTCGAGATTAGCAGAGAGAGCACCTGAGAGAGGTGGAGATAGAGGCAAGAAACCTATGCAGTCAAAGAAACAGTTTAAGGGCAAGAGACAGAGGCAGAGAGCAGAGTTGTCAGTCTACAGGAGTTGTGACAGGAGTCACCCCGGAGAGTGTTTGGCGGGTCAGGATGTTTGTTTCAGATGCCATCAGCCTGGTCACAGATTTTCTGAGTGTCTGATGAGAGGAGCTGGAGTTAGGCCATCAGTCGGTGGAGCAGGTCCCAACCGAGGTTATGGAGGTCCAGCTGGTAGAGGTGGTGGAGCTCAGAGAGGAGGTGTTGGTTCACCCAGAGGCGGAGGCAGAGCTAGAGTCTTCGCAGTGAGGAGAGAGCAGGCTGAGATGAACCCCCATGCTGTTACAAGTCAGTTGACTTTCTTGGATACTCCTTTATATATGTTGATTGATTGTGGTGTCATGCATAGTTTTGTGTCTCGAGGAATGATAGAGAGATTAGGGTTGACCCCTAGTGTGGCAAAGAGGAGTATTAGTATTGAGATGCCTGATAGCGGTGAGATAGTGAGTGATCTGATTCTGGTAGATCAGGAGGTGATCGTTATGGGTAAGATTTTGAGGATAGATCTGATCATGTTAGAGTTAGCTGATTTTAACATGATCCTAGGCATGGATTTTCTGAGTTGTTATGGAGCTGAGATAGACTGTAAGAGGAAAAAGGTTAGATTGCAGTTAGGCTCTGATCAGTTCACCTTTGGTGAAGGCAGAGTGGAGACAGTAATCATTTCCTATTTACAGGCGAGGAAATTGTTGAGTAAAGGTTGTGTAGGATACTTGGCTAATGTAGTCTGTAGAGAGGCAGTTGAGTCAAGTATCGAGGAGGTTCCTGTAGTTAGAGAGTTTCTTAATGTTTTTCCTGAGGATTTGCTAGGATTGCCTCCAGAGCGAGAGTTAGAGTTTTCGATTGAGTTACTTCCCGGTACAGCTCTGATTTCAAGGGCTCCGTATCGCATGGCTCCAGCTGAGTTACAAGAATTGAAGAAGCAGCTTCAAGAGTTGATTGATAAGCAGTTTATAAGGCCAAGTTGTTCACCATGGGGCACGCCGATCTTGTTTGTGAAAAAGAAGGATGGTTCCTTGAGGATGTGTGTAGATTACAGAGAGCTGAATAAGGTGACAGTTAAGAATAAGTGTCCGTTGCCCAGGATAAATGATCTGTTTGATCAGTTGAGTGGAGCTGCAGTGTTCTCCAAGATTGACTTGAGGTCTGGGTATCATCAGATTAGAGTTGTAGAGAGAGACGTGTCTAAGACTGCTTTCAGGACGGGATATGGCCACTATGAGTTTGTAGTGATGCCATTCGGTTTGATGAATGCTCTTGTGATTTTTATGGATTTGATGAACCGAGTTTTCCAAGACTGTCTAGATAGATTCGTTGTTGTATTTATCGACGACATCTTGGTCTACTCGAAGAGTGTAGAGGAACATGTAGAGCATCTGAGATTCGTTCTTCAGAGGTTGAGAGATTATCAGCTTTATGCTAATTTGACAAGTGTGAGTTCTGGTTGAGTAGTGTCGCCTTCCTTGGATACGTGGTTTCAGCGACAGGTATTTCAGTGGATCCGAGTAAGATTGAGGTCATTCTGAGTTGGCCAAGGCTGAGGACTGCCAAAGAGGTGAGGAGTTTCCTTGGATTAGCTGGTTACTACAAGAGATTCATAGAGGGCTTTTCCAGTATAGCTAAGTCGTTGACAGCTTTGACTCGGAATGAATGCCGTTTGTTTAGACTGAGGAGCGTGAGGCTCGATTTCAGGAGTTAAAGCAGAGGTTGACGAGTGCTCCAGTGTTAGCGTTGCCTCATGAGGGTATGGATTATGATGTCTACACAGATGCTTCCCACCAGGGGATAGGAGCAGTATTGATGCAGTCAGGTAGGGTGATTGCCTACGCTTCTAGGCAATTAAAGGATCATGAGTTGAGGTACCCTACGCATGACTTGGAGTTAGCGGCTGTTGTGTTTGCTTCGAAGATCTGGAGACACTATCTGTATGGTGTCAGATGTTGTATTTATTCTGATCACAAGAGTTTAAAGTATTTCTTCACCCAGTGAGAGTTAAATATGAGGCAGAGGAGATGGTTAGAGCTGGTGAAGGATTATGATTGTGAGATCATATATCACCCAGGGAGAGCTAATATGGTAGCAGATGCCTTGAGTAGGAGGGTAGCCTTGTCTATGGTTACAGTTCAGAAAGAGTTACAGCATGAGATCGCCAGAGATGAGATTGAGATTATGTCAGTTGGCTTTTCTAGACTTCAGTTGGTTTCGACTTTGTATAATGACATCAGAGAGTCTCAGAGGGCCGATTTATGGGTTCAGAGTATGGTTCAGAGGACTTCAGAGGGTACAGTTTCAAATTATGAAGTCAGAGATGGTATTCTGAGATTCAGAGACAGAGTATGTGTACCAGAGGATACAGAGTTAAGACAGAGGATTTTGTCAGAGGCTCACGATTCGGTATATTCAGCTCATCCAGGCAGTACAAAGATGTATCAGGATCTGAAGAGATCGTTTTGGTGGTCTGGTATGAAGAGAGATATAGTAGAGTATGTAGCCAAGTGTTTGACTTGTCAGCAGGTCAAAGTAGAGCATCAGAGACCGTCTGGTTTGTTACAGCCTTTGAGGATTCCCGAGTGGAAATGAGAGAGTATTTCGATGGATTTTATATCAGGACTCCCGAGAGTGCAGAAAGGTTATAGTAGTATTTGGGTTATAGTTGACCGTTTGAGTAAGTCTACACATTTCTTACCGATCAGAGATGGTATGAGTACGGATCAGTTGGGTCGACTGTATATCAGAGAGATTGTTAGGCTACATGGAGTTCCCAGAGATATAGTGTCAGACAGAGATTTGAGGTTTATGTCAGCCTTTTGGGGTAGTTTGCAGAGAGCTTTGGGAACAAGGCTTCATTTTAGTTCAGTTTATCATCCCCAGACAGATGGACAGACTGAGAGAGTTAATCAGATCCTAGAGGATATGTTGAGAGTTTATTGTAGAGATTTTCAGACGAGTTGGGTTGAGATTTTTCCATTGATGGAATTCGCCTACAATAACAGTTATTAGTCTACGATTCATATGGCACCTTTTGAGGCCTTGTATGGTAGAAAGTGTCGATCGCCATTGTATTAGGATGAGATGGATGAGAGAGATTCGCTAGAGTCAGCAGTGGGCCCAGAGATGACTCAGATAATGATTGAGCAGATCAGAGTGATCAGAGAGAGGATTAAGCAGGCCCAGGATCGTCAGAAGAGTTATGCGGATCTGAGACGTATAGAGGTAGAGTTTGAGATTGGAGATCATGTCTTCTTGAGAGTTGCTCCCTATAGAAGAGTTTTGAGATTTGGTAAGAAAGGTAAGTTGGCTCCGAGGTTTATTGGTCCTTATCAGATTCTAGAGAAAGTTGGCAGAGTCGCCTACAGACTGGCTTTACCAGCGAGTATGGATAGGATCCATAACGTGATTCACGTATCTCAGTTAAGGAAGTATGTGGGAGATTCTTCGCATGTGCTTCAGATTGAGGATCTTCAGTTGGCAGATGATCTGAGTTATCAGGAGACACCTATTCAGATTCTGGATTATAAAGTGAAGACCCTAAGGAACAGAGAGATCTTGTTGGTTAAGGTTCTGTGGAGGAGTCAAAGAGTGGAGGAGGCCAGCTGGGAGATTGAGTCTGAGATGAGAGATAGGTTCCCACATTTGTTCAGTTAATTCCGGGGACGAAATTTTTATTAGAAGGGGAGATTGTAATAGCCTAGGGGTAGGATTGTCATTTAGGCTAAGTTGAGGGGTTAAGAGAGAGAGTTTGAGAATTTGAGGGGCACACGCCCATGTGCCCAAAGCACACACCCGTGTGCCAAGAGAGAGATGAGATATATTTCTTTTCCCCCAGCTTTTTCTCGCATTTTTCCCCGTAGCTTATTTCCCTCAGTTTTTCTCCTTCATTTTCCAGCGAACCCTAGGGTTGAGACCGTCCAACCAGCTGCCATTGTTCCGGTGAGAGATCCAGGACCATCTAGGGAGAGAGATCCGGACGCCATGGCAAGAGGTAAGTATTTCTTTACCTATTCACTTAGGTTTCCAGCAAGTTTTCCTATTTTCTAGCTTATTGGATGCTTGCTGTGTGTTGAGCATGTTTTTCCAGCATGATATGATGATAAAATGATGAGATGGATGATGATTTTGAGATGAATATGTAATGTGTGATGTTTACATGCTTGGGTATGCTTTGGACGACAAATGCATGAGATTTGATGAGTTAAATGAGAAATGTCTGAGCTGAATGTGTTTATGGGCATGAGAATGTGTTATATTTGTGATTAATTGAAGATTGGTTGAGAATTAGATGAGTTGTGTTGGATTTTCTGGGTTTCCAGACGCATTCTGCAGATTCTAGGTTGAGCACACGACCATGTGGCCTCAAATCTGCATGAACACGGCCTTGCTTCTTGCCCGTGTGCGTATGAAAATCCACACACACGCCCGTGTGCCCAAGGGGACACGCCTGTGTGTGAGATCCCCATTTGTGCACGCCCGTGTAGGCAAGACACGAGAGGGTGCTGAGGCAGACACACGCCCGTGCAGTATGATACACGCCCGTGTGCCCAGCCATGCACGCCCGTGTATTCGCACCACACACCCGTGTGGTCAGCCTTTTCCTTGATTTCTTGAGAAAATTTCCAGAATGTTGCACGCCCATCAGCACGAGAGGCTCACGGTCCCGTGTGCCTTAACACACGCCCGTGCTTGCTAGCACACATGCCCGTGTGGCTTAAGAAAGAAAGAAATGAGATTTTTAATTAAAGACAAGCAACCCTAAGCTTCCCTAAGCGAATTCTAATCTTATGAAACATAAGAATAATAAGAGATAACATCATTTCATGCATGATTGAGAGACATTGAGCATGGCATGCCTTACATGACATATTTTCAGAAAGGGATCTACGAATCCAAGAGATGTTTTAAAAGTATATATATATATATATATATATATATATATATATATATATATACGATGTTCCGGACATCAGTTAGAGGTGGATACGAGGGGGCACCTGTGAGTTTGCACGCCCACTAGAGAGGGAAACCATGGTTCGCTAGAGAGAACATGGTCGTGCACGAGTAGTTTTCTTATAGGTTTGAGCTCACGAGGGCAAGGTATCGAATCCCTGTGTTCATCAGACTGGCCAGCATAACAGAGTTATTTTTCAGATACAGTACTTTTGATACTGTTTTCAGATATACTATAAGTATACATATGAGGATCTTCGGATCAGAGATTTTTATGAGAAAGAGTTTTCAGAAAAGAGTATGTTTTCAAAAAATCAACCCGAGGGGTACGTTTTACGAGAATTGAGATTTACATGGCATCAGAGCATACATATCATGTCATGTACCATATACATGAGAACATATGAGATAAGAACAAAGTACAAAGCGTAAAACACATGAGAATTCTAAAAACTTAATAAAGAAAGAAAGTAAAGAAATAAAAGGTAAGAGAGAATGAGAAATCAGTGAGCTGAGAATCTGAGGTCTGATCGAGGATCAGCCTTTGCTTGATGACCTGTCTGTGTAAGAGATAGGAAATGCTTACTGAGTGATTTTGTCACTCACCCCTTTCCCTTCCTTTCTCTTTTGTAGGTCAGTGAGTTTTGGGGACTGAGATGCGGCAATCAGCTGTGAGGTTTTGGGGACATGGCTCAGCAGCTAGCTTTATATTTTCGGCTCATATGCTCTGATTAATTGTATTTCATGTATTTATGTTGTGTGTATTATATTATTATGCACTGTATGGATTTATACATCAACAGCCTGGGATTTTCAGAAAAAGTCTTTATGACTTCTTTTATTAAAGTTTTTATAATTTACGCTTCCATATATGATTTTAAGTATTTTGAGCAGCAGTTTAAATTCTTTTCCCTCGTAGGGGTCTCCTTCACAGGCACATTTTCATTATTATTATATATATATATATTTTTTATAGCTGCGCACAGTAGGCCTGGGGCGGGGGTCACCACAAAACTGATTAATCTGATTATCTGAATCTCAATCGTTTACTGATTTCATTATTATTCATGTCATGATGTGTATGTCATGTCATGCTAACTGAAATAACTGTAGATGATGATGATGCATGCACCTGAATATCTGAATATCTGTATGTACCTGAAAGTACCTGTTGTGCTGATTAGACTGGTGAACATAGGGATTCAGCATCTTGGCCATGTGGGCTAAATAGTCTAGCAACTAGCTAGAAAGCTGAATCTGAATGTTGAATGATCTGACTGGTTTCAGAAGGCTGAATCTAAAATACTGAACAATTTAACTGGTGTAGCGACCCCCACCCCAGTTACTGTGCGGTGCAGAAAATACTGTTCATATAATAATAAAATATACCTGAAACGAGGATCTCTACAGAAAAGAACTTTACTGCTGTCTAAAAAATTTCTTAATAAAAACTGTAAATGTAATTTACTATGAAAGTAAATTAAACATAAGCGTGGAAAATCCCAGGCTACTCATGTATAGAAAATAAACTGGTCACACAGTGTATACGATAATGTAATACACACATATATATATATATACATGAGAAACTAAAGCATGCGAGCCAACATGCTATCTGCTGCTGCCGAGCCATATCCCCAAAATCTCGCAGCGGTCTCGCTCCAGCTCAGCCTCGAACTACTGACCTGCAAAAGGAAACAGGGAAGGGAGTGAGTGACAAAGTCACTCAGCAAGCGTTTCCAAACTCAACACTCGCAGGTCCAAACAATCACTGACTATATACCGAAGTATATCCATTACTGCTTAATTCTTTACTGAATTATGTTCTGTTTCTATTCTGTTACTGATCTGTTCTCATATGTTCCTCATGAGATGCTGTACATGACAATGAAATGTATATGCTGATGTCATGTATGCTGAAAACTGTAAAAACTTGCCCTCAGGCTTGTTTTTCTGAAAAACTGTCTTTACTGAAAACTCTTTCTGATAATAAAACTGTGATCCGAAGATCCTGAATATATACGTATAGTATATGCTAAAACTGTATCAGAAAGTAATGAAAATCTCTAAAATATCTGAAAATATCTGCTATGCTGGCCAGACTGATGAACACAGGGATTCGGCACCCTGGCCGTGTGAGTTCAAAGTCCTAATGAATCTACTGATGCACAACCAGCACTCTCTCTAACGAGCTTGGTTAGTGACCATGTCCTCTCTAGCGGATGCTGGTTTCCCTCTCTAGCGGGTGTACGAACTCACAGGTGCCCCCTCGTATTCACCCCTATCTGATATATGAAAAATCATATATGTATATCTGAAAATCATGTTTTTGGATCCTTGGATCCAGTCTGAAAATATCTGATATGGCATGTCGTGCTAAATGCTGATAATCATGCATGAAATGCTGATTTCTGATATTAATTCTGAGTTCTGTATGCTTAGAATTGGCTTAGAGTGGCTTAATTCTCTTTTAAATTTCATTTCTGCTGATTTCTACTGTGCACGGGCGTGTGTTCTGGGACGCACGGGCGTGTGACAAGGCACACGGGACCGTGTGGCCATCGTGCAGGTGGGCGTGCAGGGCTCTGGAACATTTCATGAAAGCTGGGCAAGGCACACGGGCGTGTGTCTGCCTTCCTCTTCTTCCCGTGTTCAGCAACACGGGCGTGTGGAATTGAGGGAGAAAGCACACGGGCATGTGTCACTCGGGCACACGGGCGTGTGTCTGGGTTTTCAGACGCACACGGGCAGCATGCATGGCCGTGTCCCATGCAGAAAATGAGGACGCACGGGCGTGCCTCAGGGGTGCACGGTCGTGTGCTCGACCCAGAAACTGCAGAAGGCATCTGGAAATCCAGAAATTCCCACACCAACACTTTCACACTCCAAATCAACACACATACAAGCTCAAAACTGCTACTAGCATGCCCAAAAACATCATATCATCAACTCAAACACGCCAATCATCATAAATAAACATATATCTCATGTATATCAACATATACACAAATAAGCATGGAAAGCCACTCAATTATCCAATCATGCATAATATCAAGCTCAAGCATGCTGGAAATATCTCAAACAAGCACACATAACATTCTCATACACTGGAAACATCCAATCAAGCTCTGAAAACGGCGAGAGAAGTGAGGAAAACACTTACCTCGCGCCATGGAAGCTCTATCTTTCTCTCTGGAAGATTCTCGATCTCTAATCTGAAGCTGAGCTGCTGGGGGATCTCTATTTGGAACTCTAGGGTTCACTGGAGCTGAGGAAGAAGAAGAGAAAACTGGAAATAAGCTGGGAACTGAAGTCTGCGCGCACTGAAGAAATTAAAACATATATCTGGCTAAATGGGCAGACACACGGTCGTGTGTCCTGGGCACACGGTCGTGTGTAGTGAAAAATAGCCATTTCCACCCCCACATGCGCAGAAACTAAACTAAGCCCCAAAGGACTTCTAAATAACTCTTCTACCCCCCTGAAACTCTCTAAAATGACAAATACACCCCTTGGGTCATTACAATTCTCCCCCTCTAATAAAAATTTCGTCCCCGGAATTATCTAAACAACTCAGGGAATCTTTCTCTCATCTCAGCTTCAACTTCCCATGTAGCTTCCTCGATTCTCTGACTTCTCCACAGAACTTTAACTAGGAGAATCTTTCGGTTTCTCAGTTTCTTTACTCTGTAGTCTAAAATCTGAACTGGGACTTCTTGGTAGCTTAAGCCATCTGATAACTCTAGATCTTGAACCTCTAACACGTGAGATGGATCACTCACATACTTTCTCAGCTGAGAGACATGAAACATACTGTGGATTCTATCCATACTGGCTGGAAGAGCAAGTCTATAAGCAACTCTGCCTATTCTCTCCAGAATATGATACGGTCCGATAAATCTCGGAGCCAACTTGCCTTTTCTGCCAAATCTCAGGACACGTCTGTAAGGAGCAACTCGTAGAAACACATGGTCTCCAATCTCAAACTCTATGTCCCTACACCTCATATCTGAATAGTTTTTCTGACGATCCTGGGCCTATTGAATTCTCTGTCTGATAACTCTGATCTGCTCAATCATAAGCTGAGTCATCTCTGGCCCCACTGCTGACTCTAGGGAATCTCTGTCACCAATGTCATCCCAATACAATGGTGACCTACACCTCCTACCATACAAGGCCTCGAAAGGTGCCATCTGAATCGTAGACTGATAGCTGTTGTTGTAGGAGAACTCCATCAACGGTAGCAAATCAGCCCAACTAGTCTGAAAATCCATGCAACAGGCTCTCAACATGTCCTCTAGGATCTGGTTGACTCTCTCAGTCTGACCATCTGTCTGTGGGTTGTAAGCTGAACTGAAATGAAGTCTGGTTCCCAGTGCTCTCTGTAGACTACCCCAGAAAGCAGATAAAAATCTCAAATCTCTGTCTGAAACTATATCTCTGGGAACCCCATGTAATCTGACCACCTCTCTGACGTACAAACGGCCCAACTGATCTGTGCTCAAACTCTCTCTGATCGATAAGAAGTGAGCTGACTTGGTCAATCGGTCAACTATGACCCAAATACTACTGTATCCACGTTGAACTCTGGGAAGTCCTGAAATGAAATCCATGGAGATGCTCTCCCATTTCCATTCAGGAATCCTCAGTGGCTGTAACAACCCAGAAGGTCTCTGATGCTCTGCTTTGATTTGCTGGCAAGTCAAACATCTGGCAATGAACTCTGAGATATCTTTCTTCATACCAGACCACCAAAATCCTCTCTTGAGATCTTGGTACATCTTGGTACTACCGGGATGCACTGAATAAGCTGTACTGTGAACCTCTGACAAGATTCTCTGTCTCAAATCTGAGTCCTCTGGCACACAAACTCTGTCTTTGAATCTCAGAATCTCGTCTCTGATCTCAAAGTCTGGCGCTGTGCCCTGATAAACTCTCTGAATCATACTCTGTACCTATACATCTGACATCTGAGCAACTCTGATATCATCATACAGCGTGGACACTAACTGAAGCCTGGAGAAACCAGCTGTCATAATCTCAATATCCTCTCTAGCAATCTCATGCTGCAACTGACTCTGCACTGAAATCATGGATAGAGCTACTCTCCTGCTCAAGGCATCAGCTACTACATTAGCTTTGCCTGGATGATAGCGAATCTCGTAATCATAATCTTTTACTAGCTCTAACCATCTCCTCTGTCTCATGTTCAATTCTTTCTGGGTAAAGAAATACTTGAGACTCTGATGATCTGAAAACATGCAGCATCTGACACCGTATAGATAATGTCTCCAGATCTTCAATGCAAACACTACTGCAGCCAACTCTAGATCATGCGTAGGGTATCTCAACTCATAATCCCTTAATTGCCTAGAGGCATAGGCAATTACCCTACCTTGCTGCATCAAAACTGCTCCAATCCCCTGGTGGGATGCATCTGAATAGACCTCATAGTCGACACTCTCCTGAGGTAGTGCCAACACTGGAGCGCTGGTCAATCTCTGCTTCAATTCCTGAAATCTCTCCTCGCAGACCTCGATCCAAACAAACAGAACCTCTCTACGAGTCAAAGTTGTCAACGACCTCGCTATGCTGGAAAAACCCTCGATGAATCTGCGGTAATAACCAGCTAAACCAAGAAAACTCCTAACTTCCTTAGGTGTCCTTGGTCTCGGCCAACTTAACATAACCTCTATCTTACTCGGGTCAACTGAAATACCAGCTGCTGAAACTACATGCCCGAGAAAAGCAACACTACTCAACTAGAACTCACATTTGCTAAACTTAGCATAAAGCTGACGATCTCTCAATCTCTGAAGGACAAATCTCAGATGATCCTCATGCTCCTCTACGCTCCTCGAGTAGACCAAGATGTCGTCGATAAAAACAACAACGAATCTATCTAGACAGTCTTGAAAAACTCGGTTCATCAAAATCCATAAATACTGCAGGAGCATTCGTCAACCCAAAAGGCATCACCATAAACTCATAGTGGCCATACCTCGTCCTGAAAGCTGTCTTGGGTACATCTCGCTCAACTACTCTGACTTGATGATACCCAGACCTCAAATCTATCTTGGAGAACATTGCGGCTCCACTCAGTTGATCGAACAAGTCATCAATCCTGGGCAACGGATACTTGTTCTTTACTGTTACCTTGTTCAGCTCTCTGTAATCTATACACATTCTCAGGGAACCATCCTTCTTCTTGACAAACAAGATGGGAGCACCCCATGGTGAG